>VDFB02000002.1:149571028-149707505 GCA_007258455.2 Sequoia sempervirens | reverse complement strand
ACTGATAACTCGATAAGCCTTGTTCACAATTTTCATGGGTTGACATTGTCCTCAGGTCAAAATAAGAAAGTTTAATTTGGTAAACAATGAATCTAAGAAGTTCTTATATTTTTCAAATTTCTACGTAGATGGCACTAATTTTTAGGCACTGTTCTTCTGCTTGGCTTCTAACAAATATAGCAGCTACCATGTTCTTATTTAACTTTGTAGTCATCAAACCAAGGCATGCTGAAATATGCTAAGGACATCTTACTTATTAATTTTTGTTTTTGAGGCTTACGTATGGTTTCTTGTATTTGAAGATCTTAATTAGATTTATGCTAATTCAAACCCAAATAAACTATGGTATAAAGCTATTTTCCAATGTGTTATACTTCCTTTGTATTGGTTCCATCATTTGGTTTTTCACATTCTTACTTTTTGGTCTGTCAAGCTTCTCAATTGGCCTGTTTCAGCCTCTATGTTATGGTCACTACAGAATTCTCTAGTTGGGTCCAATGCCTCCTCCCTTTGGGGAAAATTTTATTATTTAAAGGTACTGTTGTCTTGTTGGTTGATCAGCTAATCTCTTTCTCAAATTCACCTATTAATGAAACAATTATAATAAATGACAAATGCCTTGTATGTGGGTAAAGCATTTTTTTGGATTTGAATTCTCACCCTACAAGCTTAGATTCCATGACCAAGGGGTTATTTCTTACATCAAATTTACCCTGGACTTGCATCAGGTTACATACTTGGGATGCACCACACACTTTGAGTTGGATATGTTAGTTTACCCAAACTGAACACTTAATTATGGCTCTTGGGGATTTGATTTTGGGACTGAACTTTCAAAGCCCCAGTGCTTTACCACTGGAGCTCATTCCATTGCACAGACCATAAGACATTTTTTTAAACTGGAATAATGACGGATTCATTGGAACCATCACCCACGAGAAGTGTTCCCGTGGCCCATACAATTTGGACATGCAGGGTAGTGCTTAGAAAAGGTTATCCATACAAATTCCAAAACAAAATTCCAGCAAAAAAATATAGCATCAAAAAATACAAAATATCAAGAAATAGAATCTCGAAATAAGTCCTCTATTGATCATTCAGGCAAGAGGGGTATGTCAATATTACTACACCTCTTTCAACAAATGAACATACTTCTCAAATTAAGTCATGGTTAGTGGAGTTGGTGAACCATCATCAACGATCAATCAACAGCCTCTGACTTTATGATATACACAGTTCAAAAATGAAACTAAGTTTCACCTCTACTTCCTGTCTCCATGCTATTGGGCTTATGCACTTTTCACAAAATCCTATGATGGAATAATCCTCTTGCACATGATAATACTGGAAATAATTACAGTCATGGTATTCTTTGTGTTTCCTCTTGTTTTTTTTTTGTGATAATTTTGCAAGCTAAATAGATGGGTTCTGTTTTTTTTATTGTGATAGTCTAATTATGTCTATGTGATTTTTTTGTCTTCTGATCTGCAAAAACATATTGTAATGGATGTTAGGCTTAGCATGTGTGATTGATCAAGAGAAGAGAAAAGTAGGATACAGTCACATACTTATGTGTTCACCCCCTAAAAATCATTTGAGTAATCATGAAGTTGTCCTTATCATCTACCAAGCCAGTTGCCTTGATAATCATTGCTACATGACCCAGCCAATTGACAATCTAGTTGTATCTTCCTGGTTAAGTTGTCAGTCTCTTTCCTTGATTCAATGCATCATTGATTGGCCTATTAGATCAGCTGCAACTGTCTATATGTCTAGAAATCATTCTTAGACTTTGCATTGGTACTCCCATTGTGTATGATGGCATTTTTCTTGGCTCCTCCAATGCATCTCAGAGCATGGACACTTGAGGATTTTGGTTGCTCATCTAGATGGTTTTCTGTTATCATCTTATGGGGTCCTCCCTCTCCTCTTATATTACTATCCTTGCATGGGGGTTTGTTGTTTTTAGAGTAGATGATGTTTATGTTTGCTTTTTTTCTAGGGCCTCTTTTTTGGCCTTAGTCCTTTGCTACTGTACCTGTTGTATGTTCTAGTCTTGTTGATCCATTTTTGGTCATTTGTGGACATTAATTTTCTTTTCTTTCTCTTTCTTTTTGTAGAGATGTTAACACAAAGAAGTCAAGAAATGAGAAAAGTAGCTAAGCAATACACAATTTGTTAGAGGATACCTTCTTTTTCTCTTTCATGAAACTAAAGATGAGAATCTGCTCTTGCATTGTTAACAATGGGTATGCACTAAAGCACTTAATGCATAAGATGGTCGTCAAATTAGCTAGCCATCCTGATGAAGGCATTAAAATAAAGCCATCAACAGACCTCCTTCAAAGAATCAATTCCATGGTCAGTGCTTGACCTACTTGTTATCATGTTGCACATGGATGAAGTCTAGAAAAGACAAATTTGAGATGATAAAATCTGTATTTGGGGTTGACCGTGGAAAGTTTGCAAGTTGTGGATGTAAGTCCACTGGCCAACTGTAATGAGTTTCTCTTCTATGACATGCCAAATAGCTTATGACCATGGGTCTATCATGCTATGTGATGAAAATGAGTTTCTCTTCTATGACATGCCAAATAACTTATGACCATGGGTCTATCATGCTATGTGATGAATAATTCTATGTATTATTTTATTTTCTGTATCTTAGAGGTATCTACACTTATGCTTATCCACCTACAAGTAGAAATGTTGCAGCACATTGTCACACTTGTCATGAAATAGGTTATTGGTATTTTCTTGCGGATCTGTAAACATGTTGTAAGTTGGAATTAGACTTCTTTTATAAATTTAAGGTATGATTTATAAATATTACATTTTGATATTAGTAAATAGTACATTTTGGCATTATTTCAGTAAACATCTTTTTTATAGTTAAATTGTGGTATATTTTCTCTCATAACTTTTATCTTAAAAATCACAGGTATGACTTCTATCATAAATCTTGAGTTTGAATTACTAGATTTGGATTTGTGGGCAACAAGGTTGATTAATCAAAGGAAACAAAATGTATGAATGGTGAAGGTTCAACCAGTGCCTTATCTTCCTTCAAATCATGCTGAGATGTTCGAATTTTGAATTGGTGAGGAGACTTCTTTATTTGCATTTTCTTGAGCTTTCTTTCCTTGACTACAAATAAAAATGTAATATGTAATTTCTGTCCATAATAGACCAAGCTCCATCAAAAACATGTTGATGTGTATAATCTCTCATATTAGGCTGAATGGATTGTAGAGGGAAGAATTATATTTCATATTTTCCTTTAGTCTACAATCCAGTGTCTTCATCTCCTTTGTGTTATTTTGTCATGATATTAGTCTAAATTTCTCTCTTGCTATGTGGTAATTTCTCTTCAGGTTATATTAGAATGGGAGAAGGCTGGGTGTCATTTATTATTGTTGGATAGGAAGTTGTCTTGATTTACTAATTAATGTTGTGCAGAGGTTGCTAGGTGCTTAGGTTTGGTTATTAATCTCTTCTTGGAGATAAGAAGATTGTTGATGGTTGCAAAACACTGCAAGGTAATTCAATGCTTGAATTGGGTGTTGGATGACCTAATCTTTTGAGGTTGTCAAATTTTGACTTTGAACTAGCGTAAGGATTCTTATTCTCATGATAATATGTTTTGATATGTTGTTAAGACTAAATTTTTTTTGGTTGGATGTAATGTACAAGGCATTCATTGTAGAAGTTGTATGGTTATTTTGTGAATATCTTTATGATGATCAGGTTATGAGTAAATTTACCTGTTTGTTTTAGATAGGGATCTTTATTGAAATTCAAAATATTGTTTTCTACAGGAATTCGGTGAAATATATGAAGTTGAAAAAAATTTGGAACTGGTTTTGGAATAGTTTGAGTGAGTTAAGTTAATATAAAAGAAAATATTTGCAAAAGTTTTTTGGGATCACATATTTTCACTTTTGGGCTATCAAATGACCACAGTGTAGTGGCTACATATAATTGGATATTACTTTGGGGTTTTATTTGTAGATTTATTATTTTTAGTTAATGTGTAGAGACTTGTGAATTTGTGGTTCTTTAAACGAATAATGCAAATGGATTTACTTGTTAAATCTAATATTGTTTGCCTGTAAGAAAATTTTGCTTTCACCCTATTGATTATCTTAAAGGAAGAATTCAACTCTCTCCAAAATTGTATCAAAATCTCGAAAGGTTGTTCTATGCTTAAAGACGATTTGGAAATCCTATCATTCATCAATAACAAAGTAGATGATTTAGTTGATTATTACAATGAAAGGTTATCAGCCTTTAAGAGGACCAGACATAGGCACACAAGAAGAAGAAAGTTCCCACTCTGAAGTAAAATTGTCCAGTCCAGACAATTGAGTCAACTCTTTGTCAAGCTAACTTGCCATGCTCGAAAGAGTTATGCCAGTAGTTGAGTATATTCCATTAGCTTTTAGGAAAATATTAACATTTTCTCTTTCCTAGAAATGAATCATTTTCTCACGCCATGTTATGATGTACGTGTTGCTCATGATTGTATGAACAATCTGATAAACTAAAAATAAAAAATTATTTATTGGCATTAACTTTATGAATTTGGATTATGATGCATTATTTTCTTTGTTTTTTATGAACATTATGCTTTGCGTATTTGACAACTGCTCATTGCTCCCAGCTTCAAAATCATTGATAATTTCTGTCATATTTTCCATCGCATTTGGAAAAATAAAAATAAAAACTCCAATCAATAGGACAACGAGAATTTGAAAATATTGAATGTTGAAAACCACACTAAAAAAATATTTAAAATAATTTTTTTTTTTTTTTAATACATTTTTACATATTGTCTCTAGAAAGACAATTTTTACATATTGTCTCTTTTTGATCTCAATTATTGTCTCTAAAGAGACAAAAATACTTCTATTTCATATTGTTTTTATAGAGACAATTTTTAAGACAATACTTTAAGACTCACTTAAAGACAATACTTGAGACAATACACAAATTTTTTTTTGTCTCAACTGAAGACAATTTACTCAAAAATTGTCTTAAAAATTGTCTTAAATCGCCCTTCTATGTAGTAGTGCTATGTAGTAGTGTGCTGCTGCTCACAAATTCTCACTGCTCAAAAATGGGCGAAGATAGAAATGAAAACTGCTCAATATATGAGCATGGTTTAATATCAGATGTGCTTGAATTTCAGACGTTACTCACCGCACATTAATGGATTGGACCGACTAGTTTTAAGATGGATAGCCAATATCTTTAATATGAGACGTTACACATTACACCACCACCGCACAGGCAAAATAACGTCATTTTAAGTGCGAAGAGTTTTTGTTGACGAAGTTTCTTTCCTCCGCTGTGACTGAGAAGCGCCTCTCAGCGTAATAATAATCAAACCATTTGTACACTCTATGAGAACCAACCCTAAAATTGCTCCACATGAACAAATAGAAATGACTATCGCACTGGCCCATATTGGGATCAAATTTAACCAAGTGTTCAATTATGATATCGATTTCGGATTTGTACCCTTCGCGGTATTTCATTCCAAAGAATTTTTCAAGTTTTGTTTTTATTCCTCGGGCAAAAACTCGTTTTGTTAGATGTCAACGCGTGACAACTGGGAAACCGTTGAATAGCGCCGCGTTATCCACAAAGTCAATAGCACCGGCAATTTTCCTCAAATACTGGAAACGATGAGCTAAGTCAATCTAAACAGTCGGTCAATATCATAACAGCTCGCCACACGTCGCGACCGATTCTTTCATCACCAACTGCTACGCTCAATGATATCGTGTTTCATACACAATTTTTAAGAAAATTCCACGCTTCAATCTCCTTCCTTATCTTAATCTCACACCTACATAGTTACTTCGTCAAAACTCTGCACCTCAAAATTCTTATATAATCTCATCTACCCAAAAGGATTTATTCATCCATTTCACCGCAAAAATTCAGGGCAACTTTTGTTTTCTCTATTCCAGATCTCCTCAAGACCTACTCCATCATAAAATATCACTACACCTGTGTCATATTAGCTGTGGATTCTGTTGAGAACCAGTGCTAAACGTGCAGAAAGATGAGGTCTGTAATAGTAGCAGTACTTTTATTTGCTGTTGTATTGGAAACCTCCATGGCAGCAAGGCCTCTCAAGGGACAAGGTGAAGGCACACTATTATTCCAGTCAATGCCCAGAGGTTCTGTTCCTCCATCATGTGCAAGTGGGTGTAGTAACTATCGTTCCTCGAAGGGCAGAACTGGATGTCCATGTCCAATAGGTACAATTCACGTAGCAGGAGGATCCCTTGTACGTCCGAACTTTCATGGCGTGTCTTTGAGAGTTGCACAATCTACTGGTGTAGATCAACATTCTTCAACAGTATTGAAGTTTTTAAAATAATCATTTTTTTAGTTATTGTATAGTGGGTGCATTGAAATCAATGCACCGACAGTCGTCTTAACAGCTATTGGATTGTACAATCTTCTAAATGGAAGATTTACCATAGCCTTTTGTCACTAGAGCGTGCAGGAATTGAATCCTTTTGTACCAAAGTCATGGCTCTATTCTAATATTCTTTATATGGAGGTGACTCTTTTCTCTCTGAGTTGTTTCTGCTGTGAATTTACAGTGGCAGACAGCTTGAACAGATCGATGCTCTGGTTAGGCTTTATTAGAGCTCATAGCTGTAACTGTAACAGTCTTTTGTCTGTATATATCTGACTTTGAACTGTAATGTAAACAGAGTGGAGCTGCGTAATCAAAAGTGGTTATTTTTTTATATTTTTAACTATTACTATTTTTTTTTCCAATCAGAGCAATTTGTTTCCGCTGGAGTTTTCAGGGCTCCCAAGTAAAAATTGAAAAATACATATGGTCTTCGCCTAGATATAGGGTCTATACTTAACATACCGAATTTTAAAACTTATAACGATCTTTTTCTACAGAGTTTTAATAGTGCAATAAATTACAAAGATAATTATAACAATTTTTTAGGTTTTTATAATATTGAATATAACTTGTAATTTGGTGTAAATATGTTTCGTGTTATTTTTATGACAGATTCAACTGTAAAGGGTTTTGGGCTGTCATCTTTTGTTCACTAGTTTCATTAATCTATAAATTTAGAGATGACAATCAATGGTTATATTCGTAGGAGATTCTAGTCTTTCAATTTTACTAAACAGTTAGATTATATAATCATAGAAGGCATAAAATCATGTTAGTTAAAAGTTTGGATATTTAAAGTATAAGTTGAGAAGTTATAGATTGGATATTTAAAGTGAGAAGTTATAGAAAATAAATAATAAAAATATAAATTGTAAATTATATAACGAATATTCTAATTTTAGAAATAGATTGGGGAGACTATAGGTTGGATATAATATTGTAACTTTAGAAATAGATTAGGGAGACTATAGGTTGGATCTAATTTATTTTAGAATATGGACACTATAACAAAGTTTATGGGTGTAATTATAGAGTTACAGAGCATAGTTTCTTATTTTAGTGGTGTAGTTATAGATTTCAAGGGCATAATTGATCCTCTTAGGCATAGATATCTTATATTACAAAACAAGTTTATTTGTCTAAACTCTTTGATACATATCTTACTTGTACAATACACACATTTGCTCTCAGTGATGAAAAATCCTTAGTTGATTATGGGGATAAGTGGGGGAAAAGATTGCAATGTTAAGAAAAATACCTCAATTAATCCCATGTGTGGTGTATTTCAATCTTTAAAGAGAACAAATATTTTTTTCGGGTTTGTGTAAATCTAGTGATAAAGTAAATGTGGTATGTGCAAGATATGGTGATCATAAGATGAAACCCCAAAGGAAATTAAGATGGAGATAATTAAGGAGATGATAAAGATAACACATAAGGATGAGGGAAATAAATGGAAATGGTGTAATTCTTAGTGGGAGAGGATTAAGAAGATTTTTCAAACTTGAGATTTTGGTAGGATGAACCATATTAACTCTAATGGTTTTTCCATGACTGAAATTAATAAAATAGATTGAAAACTACAATAGAAGGAGAAAAATCACAAGGATTATATATGTCTTCAATGGCAGTAGAGGCTAGGCAATATTTCAATCATTAGTCTTCAATATTTTTCCACACTCTCTAATTGAATCATTGCAATTGACCTATGTGTGGGAGGACTAAATTCATCATTTTTTTTTTTTCAAATTTACAAGTACGTCCTTGTGTGTGTTGGAGAAAAAGAGGGCTTAAAACATGTCTATATTCAATTCTATATAAACTTACTATTTTAAATATAGTAAGGATTAGTCCAAAAAAATGTGATTAAAGTTACTTTTTAGAATTCAAAACAATAACAATAGCATTAGGTAGGACAAGTGTCAAAACACTAGTGTTTTGCAGCACAAGTGTCGTCAAAAATTTAAGATTCTAATTTCTTTAGGTAACGAAGCGAGGTGATCCTAAAGCTAGGAGCACTCCTTCTATGATTAGGGGAAAGATCAAAATTATTTGAAAATGATGCTAAAAATATAAAATACCTAAATAAGTGTAGAAACATAAGGTAGAGATTCAATTGTAGGCTATTTTTAATGCTCTATTTCCCCCTATTTGAATGAGTTAATGATAATATTTGAAGACTATTACTAATATAAAGTACAATAAGTTAAACTAATATTGCTTCATAATTCAAAATTTTATAAAGGATATGTAAAATGATATATATGGGAGAGTGCATGCTCTCAATCTTGTTCTTTAGCTTACCATTCACTTCACAAGCATGTAGCTATCATTCAATTACAAAAATAATAAAAATAAAATAGAGTAACTATATGATAAATAAGTAAATTCCACAATACAAAATGAAAGACTAATAGAAACAAATATTGAACATAAAGGAAATTTTAAAAGAAAATAGAACAATAAACACAATAAGTGTACAAAAAAAATAAAAAATAATCTACCTAGATATTATGAAAATAGTAGAGGAGAAAAGAGAGATAAGGAAACACATCAAAGACCACAAAATGGGAGAGAAGGATGTGGATTAAATTTATAGGATAAAATGTTCCTTTTTAAAGGCTTCAAAATGTTACAATTATTAAGATATGGAATGATATAAGTAGAATTCAAGTAGTATAAAAAATATTATTGCTACCAAACACTAGGGCTAAGCTAATAACATAATAAAATAAAATGGTTAAAGATGGTGTTGATGTGGTCACTACCTAGCTATATAAGGTTCCAACCTTGTACATTAGGCCACATCTACAATTAAAATATGATACTAACAGTGTCACATTTTTCCATGTGTCCTTACCAGATAATTAAAGATGTTACTATACACCAAGTGGTAACACTATAATGATCCATTAAGAAGATAATATAATTGATATGCAACCATAAATTGATTAAAAAATGGTAGAGAGGATCAATTTAATATAGATATTAAAGGGCAGAAATGAAAAATCCGAGGCATATATTGAGGAAGAGACTAAGAAAAAGAGGGTGATATATAAGAGATGCCTCCAATAGTAAAAAGTGGTTTCCCCCAAGTGATATAGATAAACTATTAATTTGTATGATAAGAATCAAGTATGAATAAGCAATATATTGACAAGAAATACTATAAGATAAGATAAAAAATGATCATGTAGGGAAGCCATAATATATAGCTAATTCGACGCTTGCAAGTCTAAAAAATTAGTGTTAAATGAGATTCCCCCAAGGTAAGGATGATTTAAATAAATTAAAAGAGGAAAATAATCAATTATGGTTCCATTGTAGTAGGGGTATCCACAATTCAGGGAACATTTGTGAAAAGAATAGATAGCTCATTTTTTTGCTAAAAATGTTTCTATTTATTGTTGAAATGATTTCTGGATTTGAACATGGGAGAATTTTTTGCATCAAAATTTCGGATAACACTCTATGATCCATCATCATGATGAAAGCAGAGAGCACAAGGAGAATTTTTTACATCTTGATGATGGATCATGGATTGTGATCCAAAACATTGATGCAATTTTTTTTCAAACAATCGATTCTAGAAATTATTTCAATAATAAACAATATGGATTGTGGAAACTTGTTATCATTAATGTTTCTATTTTACATAAAATTGATCTATTATAATACATTAATCACCAAATAATGACTTGTATGAATACAAATCATTAAGGCACGTGGTCTAGCCACCAACACTAATGGATTTAAATTCTTATTTTATCATTTTAGCCCAATAAATATTCTTGTTTGTGACTCTTCATCTACCTTATTCAATCCCAATTCAAACCATATTAAATTTTTAATAAAAGAAAATGTGTTTAATAATGAACTATCTAGCAAAGGATAGCACCATTAATATAATCATGTGATCCATTTAGATATTAGTAGTTTGAAAGATGTTGATTTCGATAAGAATCATGACAAGCATTCTTTGAGATCCACATTATTGATATCTAGCATGTTGGATATATCACAAAAGCCATAGAATAAAATCATATTTTCTAGATAAGAAATTTAAATAGGATTGGACCAAACATCATAATCACATTGAAAAATTGAATCTCAATCAAATTCTTTAAAATAATTAAATTAACCCCTTTTAGCTCCTTGCACAACAAATGGATAATATGAAGCACTAGTCCATAATTAGGTAGTTGTAGAGAAATAGAGAAAATGAAGGTTTGTAGAAGAAGTGCATATAACTAAGAAAGGAAATATATTGCTAATGATGAAGAATATAGGAGTGATGAATAAACCTAGAGGCAATTGGAATAAGAAAACAAAAGTTTGGAGAGTGTGTTGATTATGTCAAGGCTTATATTAAAATGGTTACATATTTAGTGGGAAAATGTATACAAGAACTTGCAATCATATGCATGTTGTTTGTTCCTTCTACTAGATGATTAAGTTATATGAACCCATAAATTATAGAAATGCATGTAGAATTTTGCATTCTTCAACGAGAAAGTCTAGAAGAAAATATATAGAATAATATTCAAAGAAGCATTGATGAGCACAAAGTAAAGATTCTTTTGTGAATTATATAAAATTAAATTTTTAAGATTACTATGTTAAAGAAATTGAATGCAACATTATGCATACACTTGTCTAGAGATTTGTCATTAAATTTGGATGTGCATGTAGAAGGAAACATGTCTTTAAAATAAGCTATCATAATAATTGAAACCTAATGAAAAATATGCATTGTAGAAGATTGGTACTAGGATAGATCAACTTAGGATGTTCTTGGAATTTATCCTAGCATAATGGTATGAATTTGTATAAAACACAATTTTGGTAGATGTACCTAAGCTTGCATATATATAGCATGAGTTTTTTGTTCATGCTAAGAGTGTTCACTTATTTTTCCCATTTTTAAAAACTAAATTTCTATTTATGTTATGGTATTTTTTGTTACATGATGACAAAACAGAATTATCTTGAGAAGAATTGATGCCCAATTATAACATGTGTTCTGTTAGCATACAAATTTTTCCTTCAAAGATAAATACATAAAATGTCTCAGCATGCCCAGAAGGAAGAGCAAACAGTGCTAACAGTTGAAGAATTTCCATTAAATTTACAAGTTTCCTTTGAATTGAGAGGTACAACTCCCTCTTAAAATATGTAATGAATGGAATGATGGGGTATGCTTGTAACTTGAAAGCAGAAAAGGAAAATCTACCATCTACCCATAACCATGAAATAGATGTGCAAAACTAATTCAAAATGAAATGAATGTGAACAAACAACATAAAGCCCTTTTGTCTCACACCCACAAATGATACTCATGAAAAGAATGAACAATAAAGCACCTCCATAGATAGATTAATCCAAATTTAAAGATTCAAAAATAAACATTTGCACAGTTTGAAGTAACAGGTAAGACATTGAAGAATAATCACAAAAGCTCAAAGTCTATTTGCAACCAAAAGAAAACATCAACAAATTCACAGATTACAAACATTTTCTTTATTTTTCCAACATCAAAATGCGAGTTCACCTACTCTTCATTTCTGTACAATCCAAATTGTGTTTGAAAGAAAACTAAACTACTCCTCCCTTCTTGAATAGCTGAAAAAGATTCCCCCTTAACATGAACAAAATCACTTATATCCTCCTTTCCCACCATTTGTAATGGTTTCTTCAAATTACAATTTCATTATAAAAAGAAACTCTTCAAGTTTCCCTTCCTTGCTTAAGCAACCCCTTCAATTCCAATGGGCTTTTATTTAGAGAAGCTTTTTCTCTTCCTTTTTCCTTTTCACGTTTCTTCTATTCTTTTTAAACAATTTTTTATTGGTTATATTTTTCCATCTTTCAATAACCACTTCTTGGTAGCCTTTTGAAATCCTTTTGAAAGTATTTTGATAAGGATGCTAAGATTCTCCCACCTATCAATCGTCTATCTTATTAGTCTTCTCAGGAAAGATAATCTAATCTTAGAAATTAAAATTATAATTCCACTATTATCGGGATCAAAATGCACCATCTATGTTGCTACCTTCAATATAAAAACACAAATGCATCAATTGTTGTAGCAAAAAAAACCCCAACAATGACCTACAAAGTATATGGAGGTAGGTTTTCAATGAACAAATTGCCTTTATTAATCCTTACTCCAACAAACTTCTGAGCAGGAAATTGATCGAGAGAGAGAAAACTCCACCCCCTGGCTTGATAGAAAATTTTTATCTTCAATGAATGCCCTTATTCTGGAAGCATTCTCCAATACAACGTACTCATCCTTGCTTCCTTCTTCAGGAAATACCCCAACAAGATGTCCCCAGTATTGTTGCCAAAAGAGTGTGAAAACTCTTGAATGGAAGTATGGCAAATAATCGAGATCATAAACCTTATCTGGAGCTATTATTGTTTTAACAACATGTTTTTCATACTTGCGAGCAAAGTCTACATGCTCCAGTCTTTGTATCTCTCCTAAAATCTTTAATTGAAAGGTTGCCATGTCTCCCACTACATAACATAACCATTGCTTGTTTGAATTTTTTATTAACTTAAATGTATCCTTCTTCCAATACTATTTGATCCTCAAACAAACAAGTGTTTTCTCTAATATTCTTCCAACCATAACCATATCAGTAGCTAAATGAATTCCATTCTTCAAAATCACTACAACAACCTTACCTTCTAAATCCCTTTTAAAAGATGACATTACAAATCCCTTAATGAATTGGACACCTTTACTCCAAATTCCTCCAACTTCAAAATCTGGGCCCCAGTTGTAGCTAGCAATGTCTTACACTTTTACATCAACTGACTTTACATGATTTCCAAGAACTACTTCAATTTCATGTTCTTTATACCGCTTGGTGTCAATCTCTTCTCATGTGAGCGAGAAACATCTTCAGGTAACAAAAATCATTTGCTTAGTAACTTCATTGTTTGAAAGACAATTAGTCCTATGATTATTGCATTTGTCATTGCAAACAATATTTCCTACAATACCTTTTGTTTCAAAGAGGCTCTGCATTGGGATGCCGAAAGAAGAATCTTGAAGACTTGTAGTTACAGGATGAATTTGCTTAAAAAGTTTCTAAGGCTCTTTCAAAAAATCCATTTTGTACACATCCTCCTAGTCAAATCAAGTGCTTGTACATCTCTATTTTCTAGATCCCGGCATGGTAATTCTTTACTGTACATCAAGAGAGGAAAGATATTGGTGTTCAAATTCCCCTTACACCCTACTATTTGACGTAGGTTATGAGGATGTCTATCAAAGGTCGTGGCATTCAACTTTGCATAGTTAGCTAGTTGCATTTTCTTTGAGTTCTATTCATGCATATTTAGCAATCATTGTATTCCTTGAGGTGGTGTGGAATCTAATTTAAATTATGCATTGATGAATATTCATATCCTATTCGAAAGCTCCTCTTCTTGTTATGAGTTGGGGAGTTGGCCCTTTACTAAACTTCAGAACCATGAAGTCTGGAGTTTTAAAATTTACAAAACCTCCGACAATAGAATAATTTGTGTTTTATAAAGTACTTCAACTTTATAAAAAGACTTAAAAAAACATTTGACTTTAATAAAGTTCATTGAACTTTCAAAATCACCGAACTTTAAAAGTTATCCTAGATAATAATTTAACTCCATATAAATTTGAAATTGAAACCATGAAACGATGCTTGGACTAAGAGATTAAACACCACAAAATAGAACCCCAAAAAAATATTCTGGCCTCATTTGCAACTTGGTGACGAGAAAATGTGAAGTTTAAAATTTTGCAAATGGTAAGGTATTTGATAATGA
The DNA here is from genome assembly GCA_007258455.2 of Sequoia sempervirens. Classification (NCBI taxonomy): domain Eukaryota; kingdom Viridiplantae; phylum Streptophyta; class Pinopsida; order Cupressales; family Cupressaceae; genus Sequoia; species Sequoia sempervirens. Next base: position 149,693,245 of record VDFB02000002.1, on the reverse strand, counting down.
AAACTAGATAGATTGGGTTGAATGGAGATAAAATCATGCCCATAAGAGGAATTTCACTAGCTAGCATAGATTTTCAAAATTAATGGTTTTCATGATTTGGCAGGTTGAAAGGTATGTAAGGGATTGCATTAAAAATTTGAAAATTTTCAAGTTCAAATTCTATGGTAACATTGGATTTGATTGGGGATTGTATTTTTGTAGAAAATGCAGAGAATTCTAGAAGCTTTGGGGCATACCAATCCAAGTCCATTGGGCAAAAAAGTGAGAAGAATAGTAGGAGGACAAGGTGCAACTTGCAAAAGAGTGGAGGGGAACATGGCACAAACCAAAAATGAGACAAACCAAAATGCAACAAAACCTCCTACTATATACATGGTCATAAGACCCTACCTCCAGAGAGCTCGATGTTCAAGCAAAGTCATTGACAGGCTGGGAGAAATAAGACCTGCTGTGAAAAAGAGATGTATGCTCATGAAGTGCTTGCAAACTTAGCAATAACATGCAGGTCCAATGACGACTCACCAAATATAAGAAGCTCCTGTGTATAAGCTCGGAGTTGAAAAACCATTTTTTGTCATACACCTTTATTGTTTCTAGAATATAGCTTGTCAAGTACCTCTACAACTTGTTTTAGATAAATGAGAACCATCTTCCTGAGAGAAATCAAATTGTGTGCCTTGTTTCAAATCAACTTCCTCTTCACAAAAATAAGATTTATCATTATTGCTATTAGCCTTTCCAATCACAAAATTACCACCCAATGAAGAAACCAATTATTTTTCTTTAATAATAAATTCACAATACCTTCAACTTCATCAGCTGAAAAATCATCTATAACTTCATTCTTGAACAAAAAACCATCAACGAAAACCTTTAAGCATAGATTAGCAGCTTGAGAATGATCATTCTTTATTTGTTCATAACAATTTGAAATTCTAGATTTAACACCTATATGATTCTCCTCTTGGTGATAGCTACCTGAATCATGGGATTTAGTATTCAATTGATTTTCCCTCATTTGTTCATCATCATTTTCAAAAATAATTCTAGAAAAAAACTTATCTACTCCATCTTTATTATGGGAAAAAGATAAAGAATTCACCTCAGCTGATTCAGAATCAAATAAGTCAAAGAGGGGATTGTCCCTAGCCTTTGGATTTTCAGAAACCTCTATTGGCACATATAATATATTGAATTTTCCCTGCAACTAATTTTGTTCTCAGGTTATTTTGATTGTTCCTCCATTTTAGTCACCGTTGTAACATTATTTTTAGATGCAACATTAATCATTTCTTCATTTGGACATACAAGAGGAGCATCATAAATCAAAGGTTCTTCCTTCAACTTGTCATTTGAAACAAAATTTGTGCATGCTGATGATTGTGACCCCTGTGTATTATATTCTAAGAGCTGCATAGGGTGAAATTTGATAGGAATTATTTCTTTTTATTTTGCACAAACAAAATATTCATTGAGAAAGCAAACGGGTCTCAAGAGTATAAATTATTTATGCCTTTAGATGGTTTAATCAAACTATTTTCAAATGTATACATTTCTTTTTCTAATATTCCCTTTTCCTTCAACTTTTCATCAAAAGATTCTAATAATGTTACATTCATACCTCTTTCAATGTCTCCAAAGCTACAAGTGAATGCTTTCACATCAACTTCTGTAATATGGCCATCCTCACCCACAATACCACATCAAAAATCATTGTCTGAACCTTTTAAGAACCAATTTGGGATAAAGATAGTCTTGTGTTCATCTGGCCCTATGTCTTTTCTTTAGCACGATGGAAACTTCTTCCTTGTTGCTGATTTTTAATCCAAGGTACTAATGGATTCACCAATGTTGGCATAGAATCTTGTTTCCCAAGAACTGAGAAATTGTAAGATATTGGTTCCTTTAATCCTTTTGTTGCAGCCTGATAAGTCCCTTGTTCAAAATTTCTTAGTTGATAATATCTCTGATGCATGCTTTTCAACATCAATGCAGATGTATAATCATCAGATGGATTTAATTTCATTCTTTGAACTTCACAAACACTTTCTATAAAAGCTTTCCAAAAAGATTGAAGTATTTCATTGTCTTCAACAATTATCTCTTCAATTGTTGGTACAAATTTCTTTCTAAATTGGCTTCCTTGCTTGGCTTGGCCTCAAATCATTTTTCTAAGATCTTTAGATAAATAGAGTCGCCAGCCTTCTTTTCTAGGAAGGCACCATTAAATATTCGAAACAAGAAAGGTACTGGTCTTTTTGTCTACCCAATGGAGTTGCCAAAAATTTGTTAGCATATAGATTTTTCCTTCAAAGATAAATACATAAAATGACTCAACATGCCCAGAAGGAAGAACAAACACTGCTAATAGTTGGAGAAGTTCCCATTAAATTGACAAATTTACTCTGAATTGAGAGGTACATCTACCTCTTAAAATATGCAATGAATGGAATGACAGGGTGTGCTTGTAACCTGAAAGAAAAAAAGGAAAATCTACCATCTACCCATAACCATGAAATAGATGTGCAAAACTAATTTAGAATGAAATGAATGCGAACAAATGATACAAAGCCCTTTTTTCTCACACCCACAAATGATACTCAGGAAAAGAACGAATATCAGAGCACCTCCAATAGATAGATTAATCCACATTTAAAGATTCAGAAATAAAAATTTGCACAGTTTGACGTAACAGGTAGGACATTGAAGAATAATCATAAAAGCTCAAAGTCTATTTGCAACAAAAAGAAAACATCAAAAAATTCACAAATCAGAAACATCTTCTTTATTTCTCAACCATCAAAATTTGAGTTCATAGACTCTTCATTTTTGTACAATCCAAACTGTATTTGAAAGAAAACTAAACTACTCCTCCCTTCTCAAATAGCTGAAAAAGATTCCCCCTTAAAATGAAGAAAATCATTTTTATATCCTCCTTTCCCACTATTTGTAACAGTTTCTTCAAATAAAAATTTTATTATAAAAAGAAACTCCACTTCAATTCCAATGGGCTTTTATTTAGAGAAGCTTTTTCTCTTCCTTTTTCCTTTTCACTTTTCTTCTATTCTTTTTAAATAGATTTTTATTGGTTATATTTTTCCATCTTTCAATAACCACTTCTTGGTAGCCTTTTGAAATCCTTTCAAAATTATTTTGAAAGCATTTTGCTAAGGATGCTAAGAGTCTTCCACCTATTGATCATCTATCTTATCAGTCTTCTCAGGCAAGATAATCTAATCTTAGAAATTACAGTTTTAATTCCACTAAATATTATTGGGTTCAAAAGGCACCATCTGCTCTACTTCCTTCAATATAGAAACAAAAATGCATCAATTTTCATAGCAATAAAGACTCCAATAGTGACCTGTAGAGTACATGGAGGTAGGTTTTCAATGAACAAATTTCCTTTATTAATCATTACTCCAACAAAATCCTGAGTAGGAAATTGCTCGAGAGAGAGAAAAAACTCCACTCCCTAGCTTGATAGCACAATTTTATCATCAACGACTAACCTTATTCTTCCAGCATTATCCAATACAACGTACTCATCCTTGCTTCCTTCTTTAGGGAATACGCCAACAAGCTGTCCCTAGTATTGTTGCCAAGAGAGTGTGAAAACTCTTGAATAGAAATATGGCAAATAATTGAGATCACGAACCTTATCTTGAGCTATTATTGTTTTAACAACATGTTTTGCAGACTTGCGAGCAAAGTATACATGCTCCAATCTTCGTATCTCTCCTGAAAGATTTAATTGAAAGGTTGCCATGTATCCCACTACATAACATAACCATTGCTTGTTTGCATTTTTTTATTGACTTAAATGTCTCCTTCCAATACTAGTTGATCCTCAAAAAAACTAGTGTTTTCTCTAACAATTATTCCAACCACAACCATATTAGTAGCTAAATAAATTCCATCTTCAAAATCACCACAACAACCTTATGCTCTAAATCCCTTTCAAAAGATGATGTTACAGTTCCCTTAAGGGTGATCCCACAATAGTGGTTTACAATTTTTGGCCAAACTGAACACTGAAATTATTATTTTTAACTAAATCTTCACATACGGGCAGCTATAGCGGCTAAACCGTGAAGAATTTGAAGATAATGCAAACTAGAGTCTCATCACATTTTTTATGTAGATTCTAAAATTTTTTTTTTCAAAATTTTTGGAATTAGTTTACACTTCTTTTTCCATCTCCCATGAAAACTGGGTTTTTCAAAAAACAACGTTTTAAAAAAGTGATGCAAACCATATAACGCATAACTTTTTTTCCATGAAGGATAAAATTCTAATTCTTTCAAATTTAGATTTGTAACTCTGATATCTAGTGCTTCCGCTTGGTTAGACAGTTTTTTATTGAATATTTTTTCTTTAATCAAGTTTTGTTCAGACCAATTACATTTCAGACATAGCACGACTGTATAACGCATAACCTTTTTGTATATATCAAAATTCATTTTTTTTTTTGGATCAAGGACTTCAATATCTAGTGCACTCATATTTTTCAAATTTTTGTTTTGATAATCTGCTATTTTTCCACATGTGCAGAACATAGACCTTCATTTTCGATGAAAAACCTATGTTTAATAAAACTAAAAAAACAAATACATAATAAAACCAAAACATATTAAGATTATATTCGTTGGATAGCTTGTTCTGAGGACTACCTGATTCCAGTTGGGTTTGTGAAGATTCATCCATTTTCATCATCAACTCGAGCTTTGAAGTGCCAAAATTTAGGGTTTTGTGTCTCAGAGGAGGGATGATGAATAAGGGGGGTTCGAATGAACCCCCAGGGGTTCGAGCTAACCCCTAGGGGTTCGCTCGAACTAGGGTTCATTCGAACCTCCCTTTTATAAGGGTTTTTGTTGGCATTTTTGGCGGGAAAGCATTAAAAGGGTTCGCCCAAACACAAGTTCTAGCAAACCCCTAATAGGTTCGGTCGAACCAGTATGTTCGTACGAACCCCTAAAATCAATATTTTTTCCATGCATTCGTTTTCTGTGAGTTTTCCTTCCTCACTTCAATTGTAAACCACTATTGTGGCTTCACCCTTAATGAATTGGACACCTTTACTCCAAATTCTTCCAGGTTCAAAATATAGGCCCTAGTTGTAGCTAGCAATGTCTTACACTTTTACATCAACTAACTTTACATGAGTTCCAAGAACTACTTCAATTTCATTTTCTTTATACTGCTTGGTGTCAATCTCTTCTCATGTGAGTGAGCAACATCTTCGGGTAACCAAAATCATTGGCTGACTTAGTAACTTCATTGTTTGAAAGAAAATTAGGCTCATGATTATTGCATTTTTTGTTGCAAATAATATTGCCTTCAATACCTTTTGTTTCAAAGAGGCTCTGCATTGGGATGCTGAAAGAAGAAGCTTGAAGACTTGCAGTTATAGGATGAATTTTCTTAAAAAGTTTCTAAGACTCTTTCAAAAAATCCATTTTGTACGCATCCTCCTGGTCTACTCGAGTGCTTGTACATCTCTATTTGCTAGATTCTGGCATGGTAATTCTTTACTGTACATCAAGAGAGGAAAGATATTGGTGTTCAAATTCCTCTTACACCCTACTATTCAGCATGGGTTGTGAGGACGTCTGTCAAAGGTCATGGCATTTGACTTTGCACTAGCCGATTGCTTTTCTTTGAGTTCTATTCATGCATATTTAGCAATCATTGTATGCCCTGAGGTGGTGCGAAATCTACTTTAAATTATGTGTTGATGAATATTCATATCCTATTCGAAATCTCCTCTTCTTGTTATGAGTTGGGGAGTCATCCCTTTTCCAAACTTCAGAACCATGAAGTCGAGAGTTTTAAAATATACAAAACCTCCGACAATAGAATAATTCCCATTTTATAAAGTACTTCAAGTTTATAAAAAATACTTTTTTTAAACAAAACATTTGACTTTAATAAAGTTCAATGAACTTTCAAAATCACTGAACTTTAAAAGTTATCCTTGATAATAATTTAACTCCATATAAATTTGATGTTGAATCCATGAAACAGTTCTTGGAATGAGAGACAAAAACCATAATATTTTCTACGTAATAGCTCTGTTTTGCTTGAAATTTGGACAACAGGATGATTAAACACCACAAAACATAACCAAAAAATCTTTTAATCTCTAGCCACAGAATTTAAATTCTAGCCTCATTTACAACTTGGCGGCGAGAAAATGTGAAGTTTAAAATTTTGCAAATGGTAAGGTATTTGAGTATGAAAACTGGCTAGATTGGGTGGAATAGATATAAAATCATGCCCATAAGAGGAATTTACACCAAATAATGTAGATTTTGAAAATTAATGGTTTTCATGATTTGGTAGGTTGAAAGGCATGTAAGGGAATGCATTGAAAATTTGAAATTTTTTGGGTTCAAATTTTGGGGTAACATGTTCATAGCACAATAAATTTCACACTTAAGTAGTTATATATAGAGAACCTATGACTCAAACTCATGTATCCTAATAATTAGAGATTGTCCTGAATTTAGATTATATTTAGAGACAACACATTTTAGGATATATGAAACTTGAAATTAGTTGTGTGTAGTTCTATGCTACAATGAGAATTATGCATGATCCCATAAATAATTAAAGTAGTTCTAGGGCATAGGAACCTATATGTACCTTAGTACTCTACACATTGTAATGATTCCCTACTAAAAAACTAACTAAATATTGATGCTTTGTGAGCTTGAAAAATCTATTGCAAATTATATTTTGTTGAATTTTTTAGTAATCAAATTACATATGTGTTTTAATATGTGTAAAGATAACTAGGATATATAATAGATCCTAACATGTGAAAAAATATAAAGAATGAATAACTCAATATGCTTCCTTGAAGAAAAATATAAATATCTTAAATATTAACTATTAATTACTATTGAAAGGAAGAAAATTGTCATTGCTTATGGTTTAGGACATAGAACAAAAATCTTCAACACTTTTCATTCAAGTAAACCCTAGAGATCTCAATCGAAGGATGAAGTAGGGGAAAGAGTTCTTGCAACAGGCTGTTTGGTGTAGGGGCACCCACAGGTTTTCATGCCTCCTAAGGGGATCAAAAGTTGATATTTTGTTTTGGTTAAGTTATTTGCATGTAATAAGGTATTCTAAGACCAGTTCATATATGTTAGAGTTGTTTTTGAGTCATTAGGTGTGAGATAGGGCTTAGATGCAAAATATTGTCAATGCTACACACTGTTGTCAAATGCAACTTTTACATTTTTTTGTCAAAGGTAGGAATAATGATGTTTTGTTAAGTTTGTACTTTGAAAATTGGTTGAGAACCATTGGGAAAATGTTGGTGAATGTTTAAAAGGCCTTGTGTGGCTGAAGGAAAGTTTGGTTGATGACATTTTGGAAGATTGAATAAATAAAAGCTCTGTGTTTTGTATTTTCTAAATTTATTTTGCTGCTACATTGAATTGTACAGATATGTATGATCCTTCCATGGTCTAAATTTAATTGTGATTTATGGAGTACTGAACCTAATTTTGTTTGGAGTGAGTTGTGATCATTTTTCTGTAGATTGGTTGAAACCCTAGTTAGGGTAACTAGTGCAAAATGCAATGTAATGAAATCCATTTCACCTAGAAGAATCTTCAAAAACTTGGTGGAATGGATGGTGTTGATGTATACTTTGATTTCCCTAGGTTGTACATGTAGGAGATAGGATTTGAACATGTGGAGGAATAATAAAGGTATGATATCTTCATGTATCAGACCAAGAGAGCCTAGTGATTGGAAGAAATTTGTAAATTGCAATTGTGGAATGCTATAAGTGTTGTGAAAAGATTTTTATGGCCTTGTAGGACGTGTTTGAAACATTGGAGTTGAAGTATAGTGCCTAGATTCCAAAATCCCTACTACTACCAAGACTATTTGTGCCATTAGGCCCAATTTGAATGAGGATAATCGAGACTTGGAGCCTTCCATACAAAGTGACCCCACCTAAATTTTAGATATGTTGGTAAATGGACAAATGGATATATAAATCAAGTTTGATTTCTGGGAGACCAATTATGGTTGGGAAGTTATGTCCAAAAATTCCTTTTAGGAAAGCTACAAGGAGGAATGAGGGATTGTGAAGCAAAACCCACCAATTGATGTTTGAGGGTTTGAGAGAGTGGTTGTCTAATATTTTCTATGAGTGATAAGAGTTTGAATACCCCTTCTCTAAATCAAATTGGTATTAGAGTGTAGGTTTGATTTGAAGAGGAAAAGTTGAAGGGAAAATAAGAAACAAGATGCCTCCAAAAGGGAATCTCATAATTGCCAGAGAGATTAATGAATTGAAGGAGAGACATGTTGAAGATATGAGAGAAATGAAGGAGAGGCTTGCCACCTCATAAACAAGTCAGAGGAGAGAAGTGGTCACAAAAGACTTGAGTGACCAAGAGGAAGAGGAAAGTTCCCAAGAAGGGTCTGAGGAAGAGATGGATTCTGATGACTAGAGAATGGAAATTTGAAAGTATTCAAGGGAGAAGGTCCTAAGATCAAGATGGATTTACCCATGTATGGGGGAAAATTGGATAGTGAAGAACTCCTAGATTGGATAGGAGCATTAGATAAATACTTTGAATATGAAGATGTGCCTGAAGAACAAAGGGTGAAGTTGACCAAGACAATGTTGAAGGTCCATTCCTTGCTTTGGTGGGATTATGTACAAGATGAAAGGAGAAATAAGGGAAAGTCAAAAATCACCTCTTGGGATAGGATGGTGGCTAAACTCAAAGGAAAATTCCTACCTGGTGACTATACTATTCAGTTGTTCAAAAGGATTCAAAACCTTAAGCAAAAGGATATGGATGTGCAAACCTATATAGAGGAGTTCTACAAATTGAGCATAAGGGAAGGGAATGTAGAATATGGTGTGGAAAAATTGGCAAGATATATCAATGGTTTGAGATACAACCTTCAAGATGAATTAAGCCTCAACAATCCAAGAATGGTGGAAGAGTGTTATCAATTGGCCATCAAGGTTGAAGATAAGTTGAGGAGAAGTTAAGAAAAGCAAAGGAGGGGTAGAGGTTGAAATTCTAGAGGAAGAGGGAAGTTTGTTGGTAGGGGGCAGTCCCAAAGATCACAAGGAGAATCAAGCAATAATCAAGAAAAAAGTAAAGACTCAAGGGGCAGCTCTAGAGGAAGGAGACCCAATAATAGGGAAATATTTGGAGGTGAAAGAGGAGGATCAAGTGGATTTACTGGTAAATGTTATAAGTGCAATAAATTTGTAGGCCATTAAGCATGGAAATGCATTGAAAATTAGTCCACTACTTCATTTGGAGGAGAAAGAAGAAATCGATTTGTACAAGTAGAGGAGAACAAAAGTGTGAATGTTGCAAATTTACGATTGATTTAGGTAGCACTGACAATTTGGTTTTTGTAGAAATGGTAGAAAAGCTTAAGTTGAAAAAAATCCCTCATACCACTCATTATATAGTATCTTGTCTTTACAAAGGCCAGTAAGTAGTTGTGAATGAACAAAGTTGGGTAGATTTTCACATAGGGGGATACAAGGATAAGGTTTTGTGTGATATAATACCAATCAATGTGTGTCATTTTATTTTGGGAAGGCCTTGGTAGTATATATGATAGAATGGCTATCCATGATGGGAGTAAAAACACTTATGCTATAGAAAAGGATGGGATTTATTACACCCTCACACCATTGAAAGATGAAAGCCTAGATTCCCAAGTAGGGTCTAGAGTGATGTTGTTCAATGAAAAGTAGTTCCTAAAGACCTTGGAAGAGGAGAATGTGGGATTTTCCATCATGGTATGACCTAAATTTGTCATGGAAGCAAAAAAGAAAGAGGAGTTTCCTTTAGAGGTGAAAGCATTGTTGAAGACATATAATGAAATAGTGGTTGAAGAGATTCCTAGCACCTTGCCACCTATTAGGGAGATAAGTCACCATATTGATTTCATTCCATGGGCCAGTTTTCCCAAGAAAGTTGCTTACAAGATGAATCCACAACAAAATGAGGAAATTAAGAGATAAGTGCAAGAATTACTTGATAAGGGGCTGATTAGGGAGAGTTTGAGTCCTTATACGATTCCCACAATTCTAGCATCAAAGAAAGGTGGTGAGTGGAGGATGTGCAGTGATTTGAGGGACATCAAAAAGATCACAATAAGGTATAGATTTCCTATTCCAAGAATTGAAGACCTAATAAATTGTTTGGCTGGTGCTTCCTACTTTTCCAAGATTGATCTCAAGAGTGGATATCATCAAATCAAAATCAAACTTGGTGATGAGTGGAAAACAACCTTCAAGACAATTGAAGGGTTGTATGAATGGTTGGTAATGCATTTTGGTTTATCAAATTCCCCTAGTACTTTCATGCGCTTCATGAATGAGGTGCTTAAACCTTTCATTGGTAAGTTTGTGGTAGTGTATCTTGATGATATTATTGTTTTTAGAAAAACTAAAGAAGAACATTTGCAGCATTTAGATTTGGTTTTGAGAAGCTTGCATGGAGAAAAGCTAGTAATAAACTTGAAGAAGTGTGAGTTTTTGAAAGAAGAGTTGGTTTACCTTGGCTTTGTGGTCACCAATGATAATTTGAAGATGGATCCAAGTAAGGTTGAGGCTATCCTAAGCTGGCCTACACCAAAATCAATGGCTGAGGTAAGGAGTTTCCATGTTTTGGCTAGTTTCTACAAAAAAAGCATAAGAGGTTTCAGTCATGTGTGTGCTCCTATGATTGATACAATAAAGGGTGATAAAAGAAAGAAGTTTGTTTGGTCTAATGAGGCTGATAGGTGTTTTGAATATTTGAAAAAGAAAGTTATTGAGTAGCTGATATTGACTTTGCCTAGTTTTGATAAGGTCTTCACCATTGAATGTGATGCAAATGGCCATGTTATAGGTGTTGTCCTAAGTCAAGAAAACAAACCTATTTCCTTTTTCAATGAAAAATTGAATGAAGCTAAAAAAATTATTCTTCCCATGATCTTGAAATGTATGCAATGGTTCAAGAATTAAAAAAATGGAGACATTATTTACTTCGTAAGGAGTTTGTAGTGTATACTGACAATCATGCTCTCCAATTTTTGAATTGTCAAGATAAACTCAGTAATAGGAATGTGAAATGGGTTGAATTTTTGCAAGGCTTTACTTTCACCAGCAAGCATAAAAAGGTTCAATCTAACAAGGTGGAAGATGCATTCAGTAGAAGAGCTCTCATGGTGTAAGAAATTCTATTGAAGAGCATAGGAGTGGATTCTTTGAAAGGTATGCACATTGATGCAGATTTTAAAGATATTTATGCATGTTCTAGGAAACCTTGTAGCAGCAATAATGAAAAGTGGCTTGATTTTCTAATCCAAGATGATCTATTATTCAAAGGGGCACAATTATACATTCTTAAATATTCAATGAGAGATAATTTAATCAAAGAAAACCATAGTGGCAACCTTACAGGTCATTTTGGTCTTGATAAGACCTTGGAGCTACTGAGGAGGCATTACTATTGGCCAAAAATGTAAATTGATATGAGGAAATTTGTGGACAAGTGCACTATTTTTCAAAGGCCTAAAGGAACTAGCACTAATGCAAGGTTATATCAACCTCTTCCAATCCCTAGTAGGTCTTGGGAATCGATTAGCATGGATTTTGTGATGGGGTTGCCTAGAACTCCAAGAGGTTTTGATTCAGTGTATGTTGCTGTGGATAGGTTTTCTAAGATGACACACTTTATACCTTGTAAGAGCACTAATGATGCTTCATAAATTGCATGACTCTTCTTCAAAGATGTGGTAATAATCCATGGTTTACCTCTTAGTATTGTATTTGATAGGAATAGCAAATTTGTTGGTCACTTTTGGAGAACCTTATGGAAAAAACTTGGCACAACTTTGAGTTTCAATTTTACCTATCACCCTTAAATTGATGGGAAAAATGAAGTGGTGAATATTAGAAGTCTTGGAAACCTTGTAAGATGCATAACAAACGAGCATTCAACATAATGTGATCTAGTTTTTCCTCAAGCTGAGTTTGCATACAATGATTTAGTGAACAAAAGTATAGGAAAGAATCCTTTTGAGATTTTTTATGGTATGCAGCCCATGGGTGTGTTTGAATTGAGGGATGTCAGTGGGATTGAAAGGAGGAGTGCTGATGGTAAAAAATTTGTTGTGGCAGTGCAAGAAATCCACCAAGTTAAGGGGAATCTTCAAAAGAATGTTGAGAAGTACAAGCACACTGGTGATCAATAAAGGAGAGAGGTTCACTACAAGGTTGGAGAATTGGTTTTGGATCACTTGAGTAGGAGAAGGTTTCTGAAAGGGAATCATTCTAAGCTATAAATGAAGAAGAGAGGGCCATGAAAAGTGGTGGACAAGTTTGGGGAGAATGCATATGAAATTGAACTTCCTCTTGGAGTTGTCATTTCTCCTATTTTTAATGTTTCTGATCTTTACCCTTATAAAGGGGATGTTGATGCAGGTGATCATGTAGGTTCATCAGTGCTTCCAGATGAATATTGGATTATGGATCCTCGACCAAGCCAACCCTTGGATTTGGAATGCATCTTGGACAAGAAGGAGCTTAAGATGACAAGGAGAAAGGTCTACTATCAATATTTGGTCAAATGGGGAGGTCTTTCTATGGAGGATGTAACTTGGATGATTGAGGATGATATTACCAAACATGGTTGTACAATTGCAAGTCTTTCCTCTAGTGGAGTTTGAGTTTTCTTTTCCTTGAGAGTATGGTGCAGGGGAACCCATAGGTTTTCATGCCTCCAAGGGGGGTCAAAAGTTGATATTTTGTTTTAGTTGAGTTATTTACATGTAATAAGGTCTTATAAGACCATTTAATATTTGTTAGAGTTGGTTTTGAGTCATTAGGTGTGAGTTAGGGCCTAGATGCAAAATATTTTCAATGTTGCACAATGTTGTTAAATGCAACTTTTACATTTTTTGTCAAAGGTAGGCATAATGATGCTTTGTTAAGTTTGTAATTTGAAAATTGGTTGAGAACCATTGGGAACAGGTTGGTGAATGTTTAGAAGGCATTGTGTGGTCGAAGACAAGTTTTGTTGATGGCATTTTGGAAGATTGAATCAATTAAAGCTTTGTTTTCTACATTTTCTAAACGTATTTTGCTACTACATTGAATTGTACGGATCTGTATGATCCTTCCATGGTATAAATTAAATTGTGGTTGATGGAGTACTAAATCTATTTTCGTTTGGTGATGGTTTCATGTGATTTCGTCATGTTTGGAGTGATTTGTGATCATTTTTCTGTAGAATGGCCGAAACCCTAGTTAGGGTAACTAGTGAGGAATAAAAAGCAATAAAATCCGTTCCACTTGGTAGAATATTCTAAAACTTGGTGAAATGGATGGTGTTGATGTATAATTTTATATCCATAGGTTGAAAATGTAGGAGATAGGGTTTTCACGTGTGGAGGAATAATAAGTGTCTAATATCTTCATGTATCAGATCGAGAGAGCCTAGTGAGTGGAAGAAATTTATAAATTGCAATTGTGTAATTATCTTTAAGTATTGTGAGAATATGTTTAAGGCCCTTTAGGATGCGTTTGAAACATTTGAGTGCAATTATAGTTCCTATAATCCAAAATCCCTCCTGCTACTAGGCTTATTTGTGCCATTAGGCGTAATTTAAATGAGGACAATCAAGATTTGGAGCTTTATGTACAAAGTGACCCCACTTGAATTTTGGATATGTTGGTAAATGGAAAAATGGGTATTTGAATCAAGTTTTATTTTTGGGAGATCATTTATTTTTGGGAAGTTATGTCCAAAAATCCATTTTTGAAAGGCTACAAGGAGGAATGAGGGCTTGTGAAACAAAACCCACCAATTGATGTTTGAGGGTTTGAAAGACTGGTTGTCTGAAATTGTTTGTAAGTGATCAATAAGAGTTTGGATATATGTTCTCTGCATCAGTGTCCTAGGGTATGATTAATGACTAAAGAAGGGTTCAGCACCAAACTAGGACTTGTAAAGACAAGTAACATACAAGATCTAATGAAAATACCTAATGTTATGCAAAGCTTCACTAAATGACCTAAAAAAGGATAAAAAACATAATAGAAATATGGAGAGATACATAAGGGCACCTAAAATCCTATAGGATCTTGAATGGAGATATGAAATGCTAAAAAAACTAAAATTTTAATGCAAACTGGGAATCATACACCAAACTAAGACGATTTAGTCCCATATTAGGGATTCTAGACAAGAACAAAAATCTAGCAAAGACAAGTATGAAACTCTTGAAATTTACAAATATGACTGTATTGGGACTCATACACTAGAAGTGGCATATCAATCCAGTTTTTCTTTTCCAAAGGATCAAGATTTGAATCTTCTCTTCAATCTCTACTCTACCTTCTCAACTTGATTTCTAGATCTGAATTGCTAAAGTTTGCTTTGTATGTGTTCTTCAAAGGTCTTGTAAACAAGGTGACTACTTTGATGACTTTGTACACTTTAAAACTTCTTTCCAATCTTGCTCCTTAGAAGGTCTTCAACCTAGATATGTAAATCACACACTAAGGAGAGGGAAATATTTTGTTTTGTTATTGGAAAGGGATTTTCCTTAGTCAAACCCTGTTTTGGTAATCAAACCTTGTAATGAAATCAAATGAGATAAAGGAATGATGAATGAAAAAATATAATGTTGCAACTCACCAAACCCTAGCAATAAAAGGTTACAAACATGTATGAAGTGGCTCCAATGAATGTAGATCTTGACTCTTACTTGAATGTGATATATCTTGAATTAAATGCTAATTTGAATCATAAAACCCTACATCACAATTGTTAGCTAAAAAACAAACATGATGCTTGTTACTTGAATAATACTCCAAAATAATTGATAATAAACTCTTGAAGGCTCTTGGGGTAAACCCACAAAAATGGCTTACATTTCAAATGAGGAAGAAATTTACTTTTTAAGAAATGACCCCATGGAAAAAAAATTCATTTTTGGGGGTTCAAATGAACTAGATGGTTCGAATGAACCAAAAAATAGTTCGCTCGAACTAGGGTTTGAGCAAACCCATTAAATGCATGGAAAAAAAAAATTCAAATGAAAACACTTTATGGGAGGGGGTTCGCTTAAACCCCCTTGGTTTGAGCGAACCCCCCATTTCCTTGATTTTTGACCTTCTTCACAAAAAAAACCTACATTTTTGCACTTCAAAGCTCAGTTTGAACATGAAAATGGAAGAGACTTCATAGACCCAATTGGAATCAAGTAGTCCTTGGAACAAGATATCCAACGAATATAATTTTAATATGTTTTGGTTTTATTATGTATTTATTTTTTTAGTTTTATTAAACATAGGTTTTTCACTGAAAATCAAGCTCTAAGTTTTGTACATGTGGAAAAATAGAAGATTATCAAAATTTATTTTGAAAAATATGAGTTCACAAGATATTGAAGTCCTTGATCCAACAAAAAAAATTATGCATTATACTGTCGTGCTATGTCTAAATTGTAATTGGTTTGAATTTGAAATTTGATTAAAGAAAAAAAATTCTATAAAAAAAATCTAACCAAGTGGAAGCACTAGATATCAAAGTTACAAATCTAAATTCGAAAGAATTAGAATTTTATCCTTCATGGAAAAAAAGTTATGCATTATACGGTGAGCGTCACTTTTTGAAAATGTTGTTTTATGAAAAAAACTAGTTTTCGAGGGAGATGGAAAAAGAAGTGCAATCTGATTCCAATTTTTTTGAA
This sequence comes from Sequoia sempervirens, assembly GCA_007258455.2. Lineage (NCBI taxonomy): Eukaryota > Viridiplantae > Streptophyta > Pinopsida > Cupressales > Cupressaceae > Sequoia > Sequoia sempervirens. The sequence continues at coordinate 149,677,492 of VDFB02000002.1, read as the reverse complement.
AAAAATATATTTAGAATCTATAGAAAATTTTTCACAAACCTCTAGTTTTCATCATCTTCAAATTCCTCATGGTTTAGTTGCTATAGGTGCTCGAAAGTGAAGATTTAGTTTAAGAAAATTATTTCAGTGTCTAGTTTGGCCAAAAATTGTAAGCCACTATTGTGGGATCACCACTTGAATGCTCTTGTAATCACCAATTTTCTATAACGATGCTCTCATGAAAGTATTGGATCACGTGATTGCTTGTTAGTTGAAAATGACTGAAATAACCTTGTATTTATACTTGTTTATGCCAAATCTCCCGAAATTACAACACTACAAGCCGACATCAGATCTAGGATAAACCACACGAGACTCATATGTCAGAAGTGGTGTATGAGTCCCATTAGGATAGGCTATGTGATACATTTATCAAGAAATACTTAGATTCATGTGAAATTAGGATTGGGGCCCCAAAACTTAGGGGGACCCATATGCCCAAGGTGGCATATGAGTCTGAAATCACTAAATCTAGGCCACACAATCCAAAAACACCTGAATTATGATTGGATTCTTGTTTATGTTAGGATTATCCTCAGAAAGATGCATTAATTAAGGTTTGTGGATGCAAAATAAGGCCAATTAAAGCATAAAGAAGCCCAATTCATTAATAAAACCCTAGATAAGTGTGAAAGTGTGGTGCAAAACTTTACAATGCCTTAAATAAGGTACAATTAAGCGCATTTAGTTTACAAGGGCCCAAGACCTAATGTGAATGTGTTAAAAATAGTAGAACACTAAATCAAGGAAACATTAAGCTCAATTTAACAACAAGGACCCAAGCAAGTGTGAAAATGTCACAGATGGAAATTTTTGACACTACATTTAGCCCCCACTTTAGTGAGAGAATGAACTTGATTCAAAATCACACTAAAGTAGATAAACACACATCAAGAGGGGTCCCAATACACCACTTCTAATAAGATAGGATGCCAATGATCAAGAGGGGTGATCAAGCCCCTAGGATCAAGATCCTATAGCAAACTAACATAGGCAAAAAAGGACACACATGAAAAATGATATAAGGAGAAATAGCAAGGCACAAACATACACTACCAAAGATAAAGATAAAGAAAAAGAAAAAGAAAAAGAAGGATGGATCAAATCTAGGCTATTTGTCTAAAAATGAATGCTCACTCTGAGGAATTGAAACTTTAGGCTATCTGCTGGGTGAGTATCAAAAGTGGTGAGACACATACGTACGCAACTGATATGCACTCACAAAAACAAGAAAATGGTTATGGGAAAGTCATTCCTAGGTTCAGATTCCCATACAACCAAACCAAAGCTATACCTCCTGATAACTTTGATAAGGTGCCATGTAACAATGAACTTCAAGCTTCATGAGGAAAAAAAAATCATATGCTTAAAACTCATAAACAAAAAATATGGCTCCACAAGCATGCAAAGTGTGTTATGCAAGGTGGCCATATAACAAAAATTGTAAATGCAAAGTAGTGTAAGGAACATTCACAACAGTCTTGCTTTATTTCTGTAAGGTATTTAACATAGGGAACATTGTGCCTAATGTCTCCAAGAGAGGACCAATCAAAGAATATAAGATTTTCAATTTAGGGGATGTAGTGTGTCACATCAAGCCACTAAGAGGAATATAATATGCTAAGAGAGATCATGCTCTTGAGGCACATCACACCCAATGCCAACCACAAAGCGAGAGATGCATCACATGAAGTAAGAAGACTACATCATTGTTACCCATAAATGAGACCCCCCTCTCTTTTTCTAACTATCTTTTCTTTTTTCCTAAGTTCGAGACCTAAAATTGTATCGAGCGACCTTCTGTTGTCTTCCCCAAATTCAGGAGGGGTTTTTTTTGTTCATTGAACCTCATTTTATCACTTGTGTTGTTTGTCCCTCACTAAGTGGTGTTTTCTCACCATTTTCAAACTTTCCTTTCCTCCAAAAGTGGGTGTACAAATATTAATAACCCGATTGATGAGTTGTGTGTCAAAATTTAGAAACTTCACCCATAAGTCATGCCTTAGGTGGTATTCTTTATGTTGTTTGAAACCTAGGTGGGGTTTTATCAAGTTCTGCAAACTATCCTTTTTTCCTCCGAGAAAATTTTCAATGATTAATGTAATAACAGTGAGCCTAATTTATTTAACCAGTGCATTTTGCAGAAAAGAAACCAACATTTTCAAACATGATATGAACAAAAAACTAATAAATCCATGCATGCAAAAACACTGCAATATCAAAAGAGATATTTTATTTATATATAAAAACATTTTTACATTACATTGACACTACAAAAATTTTATGGTTCAACTACGAAAGTTCATGTCATCGACAAGAAAGGAAAAAGAGGTATTTCTTCTCAAGTGCATAGAGCAAACATCAGGACATGAATGCCCTCAGTAATAGCCTGCAGGTGTTTAACTTGAGCTGGTGATAGAAAATTCTTGTGCGATTGGAGGAATTGTGCAAAAAGTCCCATATTATTCCTTACAACTCTTGCGTGTAGAAGAGCCACAACCTCCTCTAAGGTCTCATCTTGAAGGGATAACACAATTCAAATGACATCCACTATCAATCCATTTCAAGGATAGTGGCTAAGCCCGTTAATCACCGCATTAACTCAATGATGAAACTTGGGCTTCACCAGGTGCTCTAGTGCTCTCACTCCCTAGTCATGACAACCAGAAGTCCTAATGAAAGTATATATGAAGTGCTCCAACATATTTGTGTTGTGTACATGGGATTGTCCTAGAAACACCTCGCATAGGATGCTATGGAGCACCTCTTCCTTTATCTCACTTTGTACCATGGAAACCTCCTTTAGCTAGTTTGATAAATTCCAAAAAAATGGACTACATTTGATCTCTTCCAACACAATGTAGTCATTGGAAGAGTTACCATCACTTTGAGAGCTCGCCATATTTGATGCTACTAATTGATGAAGAAAGGTGACACTGGATGAATTTACAGAAGATTGGTTAGACATTGGTGCATTCTATTAAGTATGATTAGATGACAATTAAATCCACATTTATGGCTGATTTGAGTTGGTTTAAATTACAATTTCCCATCAAGCATCATATACGTGCTATCATTTGATATTCCTGGGTATTGCATTCATTGTTTGGTAATGTGAAAGGTCATTCAATGACTGTTGGTGTGATCAAGACTAGTTTCTTCTTACCGATGTCCATTCCTCTACCAAGATCAATTCTTCCCATTGACTTAGCAATTCTCAAGAAACGTTGGAAAACAAGAAGCCACTAATTTGGTAATGTTTTTGGTGACCATCCAGTGGCTTTTCCTTTGCAATAAATTTGAAATAGGGAATGAAAATAAGGACCTTTTTATTTGGAGATACACCTAGGGGTGTTCTTGAGAAGGATTAGCATTTATTTCAGATTGTAGTGATTTATAATCTCTGTGTTATGAATTTAAAGATGCTTTGTATGCTGATATTGGAATTATGCATATGATATAGCTATATGTTCTTTGAAAGATAAGTTGCATAACATTCATTTATGGAAGTTTGATTTTTTTGTTGTTGATTTGATGGTCATAAGTTTCCAATATTTGTATTGATTATTGATGGTTGTGACCTCCGCGTTTGCGTTAGCTTCATATTTATGAACTAGCATTAGTTACCTTTCATAGTTTTTGGTTAAAAGCATACCTATATTCTTTAGATTAGATTAATTCATTGAAAATTTGGTGAGGGAGTTTTAACTTGACAAAATTTAGAGAAAATCCACAAATTCAATTGTGTTATTTTTAGAGCTATTAGCGGATTTCACTGGTTCTAAGTTTGGGCTGAGAGTCATTTGTATAAGTATATTTATCTTGAGGCATTCCATTCACTAACAAATTTTTTGACAAATCTGTTGGGGATTTAATTGATTGGAAAATATGACAATTGCCATCACGTCATGCAACAAGATGGTACTTTATCACAATATTGTATTCTTGTTTTGTATCTAGATTTAGATTGGGTCAAAGTGGAGAAAGAAGACATCATATCACAATTAAATACACTTGCATGGAGATATAGGAGGAATGCAACAAATTATATGTGAGTAAATTTTTTCTTGGAAGAAGAGGAGGAACGGTTCCAATGACTACCTACACCTATGATTGAATGCCCTATGAGGTTGATATTCAAATACTATGACAACCCTCCTCATCATCGTAATCATTAGCCAAATCGGCCATTACATCAACCAAGAGATCCACCCGTACATCAGCCTCATAATCCACCTCCAGCTCATCTACCACAATAATTTTCTTTCCCTAACTTTTACTCCTGTGTGAGTTGGTGACTTTGTCTGTTTGTTTATGGATTCAAATCAAGGTGCAATCAAGTTGCCCCTCTTGCTCTATCACAATATTATGATTTACCCCAAGGTTCTTGGAAGAAGTTTCCTAAATTCTCTTGTTAGAATGAATAAAATCCTGATGAACATATTTTTGCTATGATGGTTGTAAGTGTAGTTTTAGGAATTCAAGAATAAGATGTATTTGTAAGAATTTTTATTGATAGTTTGATAAAAAAGGAAACAAAATGGTACAAAGGGCTCAAAAAAGGGAGCATTACTGGGTGGCATGTTCTTAAAACAAAATTTCACCAACACTACAAAATTCCAATCAACATTCTAGCTACCCTACGTCTTTTCTTTCAGATCATGAAAATAAAAGCTGAAATAATGAGGGATTTTGTTTACCAGTTCAATCGGCCTCTTCAAAAGATTCTTGCTCTAGAAAGGCCTAGTGCAAAAATCCAGAATCACATATTCATTTCTGCTCTAGAACCATACATATAATTAATTCTCAAAATAGATAAAGTTCAAGGGATTGAGTGAGCTCAATTGAAAGCAGTGAAGGTTGAGGATGATTTTATCATCATGGGTAAGTGAAAATTAGGCTCAAATGTGAAGCTCAGATCTAGTTGCAAGACATCTCCTAAGTTTTTAGTTAAATTTCACAAAGAAGCAAAGTTATCTTAGCCGACTATAGAAAATATTAATTTAACAATTTTTGATAACATGTAGTAGCCTAGTGAAGGACAAGACCAACATTGTAATGATCTGGATTTTAATTTATATACCTCCTTTGAAATTGAAAGTGATTACAGTTCACCTAGTGATGATGAAGATGATGAGTTGCAGGAAAATACATCATTTGTTTCACCTCCTCCTTTTGATAGGCTCTCCCCCTCTAAGACTAATTCAAATGAACCAACATCTCCTTCTCTTCCTATTCCGGAATATGAAACTTTCTCCTTAAAAGAAGGGGAGAATAAAGACATATGTTTAAATTTGGAAGGAAATGGTAATTCCAGGAGTGATGATTTTCAGGAGAAAGGAGGATGGTCGACTCATTCTAACCCTCTCTTTAGTTTTAATGAATTCAAAATATATGATAACCTCCTTTTCAAAAATTCAATTACTAATCAATTAATGTTAGGTTAGGAATGTTATTTACCAATGGCTGAGATCAATCATAACTAAGGGAAGGATGAGAAAAGTACTAGTCTCTCGTTGAAGAAAAAAGAGATTGACGTCCAGTTAGAAGTGAGAAACAAATTAGTCCCTGCTCTGCACCAATCTATAAAATCCATTACCCTCCATAAAGGTGGTTAGACTCAAAGAAGGCATGATGAAGTAAAGGAGAGAATTGTTTCCTATGGTAATATTTTAGAGATTTGGGAAATTCTTGGAGAATGTAAGGCCAAAGAAGAATTTGGAACTCAGAATGCTACATCAAAACTGGATATGCTTGAATTGATAGATCTTGATTGTGAAAATTGGTTAGAAAAGAATGATTTGGCCCTGACAAGATGGTAGCAAGAGGAAGTTTTTAATGAAAAGTCGCTTTTCGGGAAACCATTGGTCTACATATGCAACTGTGCCTGCATTAATGTTGGGATGTCATGTTCTTAAGTTTGTTTTGTAGACTATATAGGAAGGTGGGCCTCTTTAGAATAGGATTATTCTTCTCCTAGCCGGTTAATGGTTCTATATGATCATGATCTTCATTTTCTTTCTCTGGTAGGTTAGTCCTACCTTGTAAATAGTGCAATTTTGGTGTGTTCATTTTTGGCTTTCTATTAAGTATCCTTCTTGTTGACTCCATGCCTAATGGATAAGGAATGGTCTTACATGATGGGTTCTCTGCATCCTTTGCAGTCCTTGTCCCCAGTAAAAGCCACTATTGCACATAAATGAGAGCCCCCCTCTCTTTTTCTAGCTATATTTTCTTTTTTCCTAAGTCTAGGACCTAAATACATATTCGAGCAGCCTTTTGTTGTCTTCCTTGAACTTAGGCGGTGTTTTTTTGTTCGTTGAACCTCTCATTTTACCAATTGCATTGTTCATACCTCACTAGGCGCTATTTTCTCACCATTTTCAAACTTACCTTTCCTCCAAAAGTGGGTGTAAAAATATTTATAACCCGATTGATAAGTTGTCATGTGTTAAAATTTAGAAACTTCATGCACAATCCGTGCCTTAGGTGGTATTATTTATGTTGTTTAAAACCTAGGTGAGGTTTTATCAAGTTGTGTGAACTATCCATTTTGTTTCCTAGAAAGTTTTCAATGATCAATGTAATAATAATGAGCCTAATTTATTTAACCAATGAATTTTGCAGAAAAGAAACAAGAATTTTCAAACATGATATGAATAGAAAACCAATAAAGCCATGCATGCCAAGACACCATAATATCAAAAGAGATATTTTATTTATATATAAAATTTTTTTTACATTGCATAGGCACTACAAAAATTGTCTGGTTCGACTACAAAATTCCATGTCATGGACAAAAAAGGACAAAGAGGTATTTTTTCTCAAGTGCACATAGCGAACATGAGGACAAAAATGCCCCTAGTAATAGCCTATAGGTGTTCAACTTGAGTTGGTGACAATAGATTCTTTTGTGACTGAAGTAATTATGCAAAAAGTCCCATATCATTCCTTACCAGTCTTGTGCTCAAAAGAGCCACCACCTCCTCTAAGGTCTCATCTTGAAGGGTTGATGAAAAGTAGATGGTGTTTGCTATTAGTCCATTTTGAGGATAGTGTCTAAGCACATTAATCACCACATTAACTCGATGATGAAACTCAGGCTTCACTAGGTGCTCCAGTGCTCTCACTCCCTAGTCATGATGACCATAAGTCTTGATGATAGTATATATGAACTGCTCCAACATGGTTGTATTGTATACATGGGCTTGGCTCAGGAATGCCTCACCTAGGATGCTATAGGGCACCTCTTCCTCTATCTCGCTCTGTATCATGAAAAACTCCTTTAGCTAGTCCGATACATGCCAAAATAGTGGACTGTATTCGATCTCTTCCAAGACAATGTCGTCATTGGTAGAGTTACCATCACTCTAAGAGATTTCAATATTTGATTCTAATGATTGATGAAGAAAGGTGACACTGGCTGAATTTATAGAAGATTGGTTAGGCATTGGCGCATTCTCCTAAGTATGATGAGATGACAATTAAATCCTAATTTATGGCTGATTTGAGTTGGTTCAAATTACAATTTCCCATCAAGAATCATACATATGTTATCGTTTGATATTCTTTGGTGTTGCATTAATTGTTTGGTTGTGTGAAATTTCATTCAACGATCATTGGTGTGTTCAAGATCAATTTAATCTTATCAATGTTCATTCCTCTACCAAGATTAATTCTTTTGATTGATTTAGCAATTCTCAAGAAACATTTGAAAAGAAGAAGCCACTAATTTGGTAATGGTTTTGGTTACCATCCAGTGGATTTTCCTTTGCTATAAATTTGAAATTGAGAACAAAAGTAAGGACCTTTTTTTTTGGAGATACACCTAGGGGTGTTCTTGAGAAGGATTAGCATTTATTTTAGATTGTAATGATTTATAATCTATGTGTTATGAATTTAATGATGCTTTGTATGTTGATGTTGGCATTATGTGTACAGTATAGTTGTATCTTCTTTGAAAGATAAGTTGTATAACATTCATTTATTATAGTCTGGTTTTATTATGTTGATTTGAGGGTCATAAGTTTTCAATCTTTGTATTGATTATTTATGGTTCTAACCTTCGCGTTCACACTAGCTTCATATTTATGAACTAGCGATAGTTACCAGGTTTCCTACTTTTTGATTAAAAGCATACCTATATTCTTTAGATTAGTTTAATTCATTGAAAATTTGGTGAGGGAGTTGTACTTGATGAAATTTAGAGAAAAGCCACAAATGTAATTGTGGTCTTTTCAAAGCTATTAGCGGATTTTTTTGGTGCTAAGTTTGGGCTGAGATTCACTTGTCTAAGTATATTTATCATGAGCCATTCCATCCACTAACAATCATGAAAAATGAAATGTAAAAGAATAATGCCAATGATTTTCCCCACTTTAAAGAAATTTCTAAACATCATAATATGAGAAATTACTTTAAATTAGCAAATAAAAAATGCTAACAATAAAGAAGACACAAGAGTTAATTTGGAAAGCCCTATGCCAAGTCATATGTTTCAAAATAAAGCTACGTCATGAAAAATGAAATATAAAATGGGTTGCAACCAAAATGGAACTCCAACCACATGATGGATTCATGGATTTTGGGTCAATATGTTCTTGCTACAATGGTTTTAGAGAGCTTAGAACTATCATAATTCCCAAAATACTCATAGAACTGGAAAAATGACACAAAGAAAGTGAAAATGAAAGAAAAACCTTTTGGGTCAACAAGGAAGATACATAAATATCTTGAGGCCTTACATCATCCCCAAAATTAAAACACAAGATGAATAGAAAGATAAAGAAAAAGGATTTTGAGTCAACATGGAAGAGGCATGAATTTTCTGATGCCTTGCATCATCCTTGAAAGGAAAACACAAGAAAAATGAAAAGAGAAAGCAAAAGATAAAATATTTACGACATAGAGAAGAATGTAGGGAAAAATAGAGGAATGACACAAAGAGGGAGAAACACCAAAAAAAATGTCACGGGGGATCACATTACGCACATGAAATCACACAAAAGAAAAATAAAATAATGTAAAAGACTTGTAAGGCACATGCAAGTCAACCTATTAGAAGGTCGTTCACATCCCAATCATGTTCATCATCTACGGAAGGTGGAAAACTAGACAAAGGGACAATAGCAAGTGTTGAACTAGGGCCATTACCAAGTTCAAAACTCTTCTCAGGAGAATTATCATTTAAGCCCATGGAAGAGGAAAACAATGTATTCAACTCATTATGTAGCTCCTCATCGATTTAAGCAATCTCCTCATCTTCATTTAAATTAATCACAACAGGAGGTCTAATGATAATGTCCAAAGAAGAGTTTGGCTCTTGTTTTAGTTGTGGTATACGAATTTTTTGTTGTGGCGAAAAGGGAGACTCATCATGTATTGCTTCAGTCAATTTTGGATTTTAATTTTCTTTGTTTAACCTTCGAGCAAGAGCATGATGTCTATGCCTACGCTCTCTAGCTCATGTATATTTATTTTAGTATGAATTTCAAGTTGCATTTGTGTAGGAGCGGGTTGGTCAACCATAGGTTTCTTTTCTTCGCTAAGGGGAGGAATGAAAGGAACCATAAAAGGTTGTTCAACCACTTTCTCTTTAGCTTTCCAAACTTCCTTTATCTTAGGAGGCATGTGATAGGATTGTTTTCACTATCTCTTGGTCTTTTGTAAGAAATAGGAAAAGGATCAATCTTTGGTTGGTCTTGGTTGTTTGGAGTTTCTTTAGGCTCAATCATAGTCTATTGGCAGATGGTCAACGCTCCCCTCGAGATTCGTGACAGGGTGTTGTCATAATAGTGGTTTACAATTCACGAGAGGAACAAATTTTAGCTAAAATCACATATTTTAGAAAATATAATGATTTAAGCCTTAAAAGTTTCATTTAAGTATTCCAATTGAAGAGGGTTTGATCAAATCACCTTAGATCAAAACCCTTGGATAGAACCGCTAGTTTTAAACTGTATAAATCGTCTCCTTTACACCTATCAAAATGCTGATAAAAAATCACTTTTGATTTAGCTTTTGGGGGATCAAATGAATTCATTTAAAATTTATTTCAAATGATTATGGTATTCCTCATAACAAGCTATCCAATGAATATAATTTTAATATGTTTTGGTTTTGTTATGTATTTGTTTTTTAAGTTTTATTAAACATAGGTTTTTCATCGAAAATCAATTTCTTTGTTCTTCACATGTGGAAAAATAGAAGATTATCAAAAAAAAAAATTGAAAAATATGAGTGCACCAGATATTGAAGTCCTTGATCCAACAAAAAAAATAAATTAAATTTTGACATATACAAAAAAAGTTACGCGTTATATGGTCGGTTTGTCGAATTGTAATTTGTTTGACTTTGAAACTTGATTAAGGAAAAAATATTCAATAAAAACTATCTAACCAAGTGGAAGCACTAGATATCAGAGTTACAAATCTAAATTTGAAAGAATTAGAATTTTATCCTTCATGGAAAAAAGTTGTGTTATATGGTGTCGTCACTTTTAAAAATGTTGTTTTCTGAAAAAATCAATTTTAGGGGAGATGGAAAAAGAAGTGAAATTTGATTCCAAAAATTTTGAAAAAAATATTTTTAGAATCTACAGACAAAATTTGATGAGAGTCTAGTTTGGACCATCTTCAAATTCCTCACAATTTAGCCGCTATAGGTGCCTGAATGTGAAGATTTAGTTAAAAATAATAATTTCAGTGTCCAGTTTGGCCAAAAATTGTAAACCACTATTATGGGATCACCCGACATGGACTAACTACCTCTTGTGGATCCGTTAACTCTAGAAGTTATATTAGACATTAATAGGTTAATATTTTGGTGCAATAATAGCTGTGGGCCAACAATTGGTATCAGAGCCAAAGGTGTCGGGTTTGAATCCCCTCAAGTAATGCTAAGGGGGAGTTTGTTAGCAAATGGTTAGCACTCCCCTTGGGATTCATGACATGGACTAACCGCCTCCTATGGATCTGTTAACTCTGGAAATTGTATTGGGAATTAACAGGTTGATCTTTTGGTGCAACGACAATTGTGGGCCAACATGGTCCATACCTAGTGAACTAGTGTCAACACTAGTAGTGAAAGAGATAGATAACCCAAGATCCATGATGATTGTGCTATCACGGGATGACACGAGTCCTAAACTTTCTCTCACTAAAGTATTAGCAATAGGACATCAAGTAGAAAATCTCATACAAGGGATAATCAAGGAAATGCAAGATGCAATGAACACAAGATAAATGCTATGGTCTAATTCTAATTCAAATGAAATTAAGCTAGATGCAATGAAATGAAGAAAAAAAAATTTGCAAATGAAACCAACAAACAGAAACATAGAGACAGAGAATTTAATGCTAGAAAATACACTTTAAAATATGAAATGAGACTAAATCGCCCAGCGGGGCATATGAGTCCCAAACAGGGTTTTTCATAGGTTTAAATGTTGAATAACAGTCACCATAGAATACCCAGAAATCAAGAAAAATCTCCTATACTAGGACTATGACCAATGACATAGTATAGGTTAACTACACACAATCCATATGAATTTGAGGCAAATTAAATCCACTATATATCAGTGCCAATAAGATCATTCAATGCAAACTAAACTAAGAATCCATTAAAACTACCATATTAAATCATGAAAGCTTCAAAAACACCTATTCTAATCCATTGAAACTTATCCTATTGGGGGAGTGGTGTTGCATTGATGTGGAATGGCAACCCTTTCCCAATCCCTTGGATAATGAGCTTGTTTTGATCAATTCTATTGAAGAGATTTGACAAAACCGATGAAAGATGTGTGATAAAACATTATTTAAATGCAAAATTAACATGATTAATGCTAAGATGATCGATATGGGTGTATGAAAATCTACTCTAAATGTATGTAAGCTTCAAAAATTAAAACCATAATTACAAAATATGCTAAATGTACATGCACCTATGTTATCATGGAAGCCATTAATGGATTCTTTAAGCTAATGATGCCATTAAATTAAGCTAAAATGATGCTAAATAAGTGCTAAATATAAGTGCAAGTGAAAGTGATTTTAATAGCATAAGTTTTCTCTTAAAAGATGGATCCATTTTTCTAACAAATTCAAATCATTAGTGTTTTACGAGATGAAATTTACATTAAGCGAGTATTTCTTTGTTTGTTTCATTTATTGCAAAGGATAATCGTTAAGACCATTAGTGTCTATCAGTTTAGGATGCATTACTGTTAAGGCCATCTTAGAAGGATGTTTGGTGATAGTGTTGATGTTGAGTGAAGGCTTGTTTATTTCTATCAAAGGAGAATAACCAAGACCATGGGTTGTTTCTTGCATGTTGGGATCAATGGGGACATAGATACCTTGTTCTCTAGCACCACATCCTTTTCCACTATACCCAAAATGTTTCATAAATTCATAACCTTTTTCATAAATATTTTTCATTGCTTTTGGATCAATTGGTTGTTCATGATTAAGTTCATCAAAGTTCATTGTGTAATTTGTTGTCTTTTGTTCAAAAGCAGCTAAGGTGGATGCTTTTGAAGGGTTTGCTGAATTTTGTGTTGACATTACTACTTTTTCCTTTCCCTATGCAAAGTTTTTTATTGTTATCTTGTATTCTCCCATGAATGTTGGCGTGAAATCTAAGGAACCCCAATCATCGTCTAATAGATTTGTGACTTCCTCAATGTGTTGTGCTTTGTCTTTTTGTTGCATAGGTTCCACTTGTGTGGTTGGGATTAAGGTGGTCAAGGGGTTCTCTTTGTTTTGTTCAAGTCGCAAGACACTATAAAGCTCATGAATAAAGTCAAGTGTGTAGACTATGTTGTTGTAGACATATTTCATTTTACAATGAAGAGTTGAAGGCACTACATGCATCTCATTAATCCATGTTCTTCCTAAAAGAAGATTATATGAAGGATCGTGGGGCATAACATGGATCAGTGTTTGTAATGTGGCCTTTCCAACTATAATAGGTAAATTAATCAAACCCAATGGTTGTTTTCCTACATTGTCAAATCTCGTGATAGATAGATATTTGGGTTGAATTTTTGACTTATCCACATGAAGCCTATCCAAACAATTTATGTTACACACATTAAGGGTTGAGCCATTGTCAACAAGGGTTAAATTTATCCCTATCTTATTGTATTGAGCTATGATCATGAAAGTATCATTTTTTTTTTCACTTTCAAAGGGGGGAGTACCCTTTGGTGGAAAACAATGTCAACATTTATTCCTTGAATCACAAATTGTATGTCATTTGGTTGCACATTAGAGGGGATAGGAACTTGTTGCAAGGAATTTTTAATCATGTTATGATAGTGAGGGGATGCTTGAATGAGGTCCCACAATGACATCTTAGCAGGAGTAGGGTATGTGTAGGGTCATCATGGAAAAAATAGGCCTTTAAGTGGCAAAAAATTCAGAAAAATCAGAGTTAGGAAACTTGACATAAAAATTTGAATAAGTTATCTATATTATTTCAAAAATATGTAATAATAGAATTTTTAGAAATTGAATTTAGTTTCTAAACTACTAGGTTTATTAAAATAAAAAAAAAATCTATTTGGTGAAAATTTGAAATTTCAATGCAGTAGTACTAAAATTTCAGGGAAAAAATAAGCAGGTGTCTGTCTGACCACCCTAACCATAATAAAAAGATAATATTTTTTTATAAGATTTTAGATATAAGTAGAGGACTCATGTCCCAATGTGGTGCATATTTTTTTGTAATTTTTTTCCAAGTAAATAATTAATTAGGAATTTTTTATTACAACTGTTAAAAAATAAAAAAACTCGTATGTCTAACCACCTTAACTTGGTCAAAACTTCATGAAATTCATTTATTTATTTTTATTCCTATAGTATGCAAAGCATACAATGTGATGCATGTTTTGGATTCAAAAAATGTGATATCATTTGAAAGCTATAGATGTTTTTCAATCAGCCTATCAATTAGGACTTTAGTTGTAATTCAAATAGAAAATAAATAATAATAATTTATCAAATTCAAAGTAAAGCATAATTTATGTTGGTGGAAATATGAGAATCTCCTTTAAAAACCCTTTTCATTTCATCAATTTTGGGTAAAAAAATTTTTTTCAGCCACATACCCTACAAAAACTCATCATATCGCCACTTTTTGGCCCATCAAGATCCTACACATACCCAATATTCTTAAGTTGTTCAACAAGATTATACTCCTTCCCACTATGTAGAGTCAAACAAGGAGGACTGGGTAAGATGGGATTATGAAAAGGTAAGGTTGTTGGGGTTGGTTGATTTGGCTGCAAATTGTTTCTAGTATTATATGTATGAGCAATGATATTATGACTCGAATGTTGCGACACATTATTCTTAGGTGGATAAAGGATAAGTTCTAGTTTGTTGTGAGTTTGAGCTTTGTGTGATGGTACGTAAAGAATTAGAGGATTCTTAGGATGTCTTATGAGGTATGTAGAAGGTCCATTAAGAAAGGGGGATCTAACAAACACTTGTGCATTCATAACCTCAGAGGTCTTGGGTTGATATTTTTCTAATAAATGGCAATCTAGAATCACCTTTTTATTGTTATCTAAGGAAGACACACTATTATTTTTTCTATTTTCTTGCACCATGATATTCTCCCGAGGAGGAGAGTTTTTAGGGGAACTACAAATCAAATGTGCTTGACATTCATGGATTAGTTCTTCTAAAATGACTTCATCGCAAGTGGAGGAATGATCAATGGTTTAATGATCTTGCTCAATAAGGGTCTCCTTAGGTGAAGAGGGACAAATAAGATTCTCATAGCCTTCATTGGTTTTATTTTCTAACAACAAACCATATTCCTTACAACTAGGGGAGATACTAGGAGAAGAACAAGTATGATTGGGTATGTGCAGGATCATCATGGAAAAAATAGGCCCTTAAGTGGCAAAAAATTCAGAAAAATCAAAGTTAGGCATAAAAATTTGAATGAGTTATCTATATTATTTCAAAAATATGTAAGAATAAAATCTATAGAAAATTTAATGTAGTTTCTAAAATACTAGGTTTATTTAAAAAAATAAAATATCTATTTGGTGAAAATTTGAAATTTCAATGCAGTAGTACTTAAATTTTAGGGAAAAAATAAGTAGGTGTCTGTTTGACCACCCTAACCACAATAAAATGATCATATTTTTTTATAAGATTTTAGATATAAGTAGAGGACTCGTGTCCCGATGTGATGCATATTTTTTTGTAATTTGTTTCCAAGTAAATAATTAATTATGAATTTTTTATTACAACTTTTAAAAAATATAAAAACTCGTATGTCTGACCAACAACTTGGTCAAAACTTCATGAAATTCAATTTTATTTTTTTAATCCTATAGTATGTAAAGCATAGAATGTGATGCATGTTTTAGATTCAAAAAATGTGATACTATTTTAAAGCTATAAATGTTTTTCAATCAACCTATCAATCAAGACTTTAGTTGTAATTCAAATAGAAAATGAATAATAATTATTTATTCAATTCAAAGTAAAGCGTAATTTATATTGATGGAAATATCAGAATCTCCTTTAAAAACCCTTTTCATTTCATCAATTTTGGGTAACAAAAATGTCGTTAGCCACATACCTTACACATACCCCTCATATTGCCACTTTTGGGCCCATCATGATCTTGCACATACCTGATTATCATGATCATGTAGGACTTCATTCATTTGTTCCCTAATGTCTTCCAAAAGAGGGTTGTTATATGCCTTAAAGATTTGATCATCTAACACCAACAGACCCTCATCATTTATAATCTCATCTTCCTCAAAATCACTCTCAAAAGAAAAAGGAGAATGGAAATTAGGTAAGGTGATGTTTAGGAATGTGTTTATGATTTCATTCTCTTGTGCTCAAATATCTTCCAAAAGGGGATTCAAAGAGAAGGACAAACAAGAGCCTCATTATTCTCAACAATTGTATCTTCTTGCATCAAGATAACTTCATCATTAAGAGAAGAGGTATCAAGAGAAGAACAAATATGATTAAATCATGGTTATCTTTGTTTGTATGATCTTCTATCACATCATCCACACAAATAGGAGAGATAGGAGGTGTTGTAAGTTGAAGGAAAGTATTACCATTTTCACTCTCTTTCACTAAGATACTCTCATAACTAGGGAATGCATTGAATGAATGACTAACATTCTTATTAACTAAATTTTTCTTTGAAAACTTAGAAAAGACCGAAAGTAACATTGTTGAACAATAATGTATGCAAACTTAAATTCCAATGTAAAGGCCTAGAATGAAACACAAGTTTTCATATTTCACAAAAGGTAATTTATTGATTATGTTGTGCAATAATCTGAAAATGAAATGTTGTGAATGTAAAATTGAAATTATGCAATGAATGAAATGAGCTAAATTAAGCTAGATTTAGTGAAATGCATGTAACAAGGACTTAATCAACTGATATAGATAGTTAATGGAAGAAAAAAGAAGTGTAGAAATAGGGTTTTTAGTGCCATGAAAGGTAGTTTCAGGGGTGTAAAGGGATTAGTCATCCAGGTGGCGAATGAGTCCCAATGGTGATTTTTTCAGAATTTTCAAATTTTTTGGATTGAATTTTATGTTTTTTGTGTTGTATGATGCAGACCTAAGATGAAAATGCAGAATTTTTTTTTTTTTTAATGATTTGAGATGCAAAAATGCAACCTATATGCACTTTCACTAATGCAAACTTTTAGAAACCCTAGATGCCAATTAACTAATTTGCAAAACCTATTGCAAAGTTAATGTGAGCTAGATCTAGGATGATGATGGAGTCCAAATTAGAAAATAAGGTATTTGAAAGTTAGGTTCACCAAAATGTATACTATGGAAATAGAATGCAAAACTTCCCTTATCCACACCTAAAGGGGAATGAAGGAAGAGGGATGTGATTTCATAAAGTTCACACTCAAGAACAAATCCCTGAGATTCCAATGTAGAAGAGATTGAAAAATGTCAAAGGAGATTATCCTTAAGGTTGGAAATTGATAAAATAGGTTGTCTATTAATGAAAAACTTTCAAAATGCAAGATGTTTGTAAACACAATGTAGTATGCAAAAAGACCTAGAAATGATCATGAAACTGAAATAAAAGTTGTAAAATTGGAAGTGTGAACTTGGAAATGTGTGGAGGCTAAATTGAGGGCTGGAAATGCTACTGATCCTAAAATTTTGACCTACTGGGACTCTTGTGCCATTTTGGGCGACTTAGTCCTAGATCTAGAAAATTGTGTCGAGACTCGTTTCAGCCAAATGGGTATCTGAATCTACAAAAAAAATTGAAAATATATTTAGTGGAACTCATATGCCACTATTGGTGTATGAGTCCACTTTGGATTTTTTGAAAACCTGAAAGTGGAAAAAAAAGTTCTCAGTTTGTACTTTCTATTCCTCTAGGTGCCTAGATCTGAAACTCTGATTTCTGGCACTGTAAGTGACCTTTTGTGGATATTTTGACCTAGCCAACAAGGAGATGTCTTCAATAAGTTTCAAACCTATTATTTAATGATCTACAAGCCTTTAAAGTATCTAAATTTGCAACTACACAAAGAAAGAGTGAGAAATGTTGAATGTTAGGGAATAGGGGTTTGCCTTGGACAAACACCTTTTAGGTAATTAAACAAAATGAAGAAATAAGATGAAGCATGAACATGAAATAATGGAATTAGAAACTTTACATGATGATAGATCTTTAATTTTTGCAATAATGGATGGAGTTGTCCTTGAATGCCTTAGAAAGCTATCTTGATGACTTAAAATGTTAAAACCCTAGGTTGCTTGACTTGAGATGGATAATGAATGCTAGATGAATGATGAATCAATTAGGAATTAGGGTTTAAAATATTGTTTATATAGGAAATCCACCTAAGATTCCTATTAATTTGATCCCCAAGGCCAACATGGAAGAAAAATAAACTTAGAACTCAATTTTTCCTGCTCAAACCTCGAAAATAGCCTAAATGGGACTAATTCACCAAGCTATGCGACTTAGTGCCACCTAGATGGGACTCACTCACCCAAAGTGGTGAATGGTTCCCACATGGGCTCTTTTTCTAGCTGAGATATCAGGGAATGAAGAAATTGAGATTTTATGTTGATTTTATTACGTCTTTAATCAAAATAAGCCTTGGGATGCACAATATGAGGTCTTCGGGGCCTATTAATGATGAGGTAAAGGGTAGTTAGGGCTAGGGACACAAATTTCAATGTGAAAGTGTGATTAAATACACTTTACAACATTAAATTGAGGTCCACATAGCCTAGAAAGGAACAACATCTAATGTGAATGTGTAGAACATATTACAACACTAGATTAAAGCAAAGTTTAACTTACAAGCCTTCTAGATTAATGTGAGAATACAATTAAATACACTTTACAATATTGAATTAAGGGAAAATAGGTCCATTAGACTTATATGCTTAATAAAAGTCTAGAAAAGTGTGATATTCTTTTACAACACTTTACAACACCTTTACAAGACGTCGATAAATGCATTTTATTCTATTTGCAAGGGCCCAAGACCTAATGTGGATGTGTGAAATACATCACAACGCTAAATCAAGGTGACATTAAGTTTAAATTTTCATTAAATCAAGCAAGGTAAAAGGTATAATTTTTTGGTGTCCACATTTAGCCCCCACTTTAGTGAGAGGATGAACTTGCTTCAAACTCACACTAAAGTAGACATTCAAGAGGGGTCCAATCATACCAATGTGAATGAAAAATGATGACAAAGATCAAGGATACAATCAATCCCTTAGGATCCAAGATGCTAAGTCAAAATGACATAAGCACAAAAGGACACACATAGGGTGAATGATTTGCAACAAATTAAGATACGAAATCATAAAATGACAATAACTAAAAGGAAGAGAAGTAAAAAGGAGCAGAAATAAAAAGGTGGATCAAGCTTCAACCATTTTTCCAACACGTTGTGGATTAGATCTAGAATATTTTTCTAAAAATGCATACTCACTTTGAGGTGATGAAACTTTAGGTTGTTCATTGGGTGAGATGTCTTGAAAGGTGAGAAACATACACTCATGGTTGGTATGCACTCACACACATGCAAGTGGCTATGGGGAAAGTCATTCCTTGGATTAGGCTTCCCACACAACCATACCAAAGTTATAAGTCCTAATAACTTTGATAAGGCTCCACAAAAAAATTGTCTTTGAACTCTATGAGGCAAGCAAAACCTTGTATACTTGAAGCTCACATATATGGTAAATGTAGAATAGTGCAAGGAATGTTCAAAGGGATTTTTCTTAGTTCGTGCAAGGTCTCATCTTAGGGGAAATTGTGCCTAATTTTTCCAAGAGAGAATGTATCAAAGAAGTATCATGCTCTTGGAGGGAATCAAGCCCAATGACACCACCAAGAAAAGGACACATCACAAGAAGAAAGAAATTGCACAATGAAATATGAGTGGTGATGTATGCCCCCACTTTAAAGTAGTTGCTAAGACCATTACTGTGAGAAATGCTTTAAAGTAGAAGAAGAGGAAATGAGAGATTTGTTGATGCCTAAAATTGCTAAGAAAAAAGCCTTATGGGAAACTCAGTTAATGGGGGGACCAATTTCACTAAACTGAGTAACCTTCAAGTTTTTAAAGAAGCCAACTCCTATATTTTGGGGGTTTGGAATAGGAAAAGGAAGAAGATATTTAAAGTAAAGTTTAATCTAAGGCAATGTGCCAAGAGTTAAGTATGGGCATGGTAAAGCTTCCTTTCAGATGAGATTTAAGGGTCAGTTCAACAATCTACATGTTCGAAAATAACATAAATCATAGATGAAAAACCTAAGAAGTCTATCATATAACATAACATAACTTCCATACACATTTACTAAACAATAAGAGTTCAAAACAAGATCTAAATCAACAAATTTATATTGAAATTATTGAAGTCTTGCAGATAAACTACCAAGTACAAGAAACAACATAGTAGAATATCTTGTTCATTAAATAAGAAACATAGAGGTTGAACAATATGGCATAGTATAGGAGTCTTAATACAATAATAAAAAAAATTTACAAAAGTCCTATGGTCTTTTTCACTTCTTTCTATAATTTTTGAACCCTTTTTTCAAGAGCCAAAGCAGTATATATAGATCACCCACCACCAGAGAGCCAGTCACCGAAAAGATTCCTTGCATGAGCAATGATGTCTATCACAATGATTCCCCAAGGACATTGCAATAGAAAAGATTATGAAACATAGCATGCAATAACCTTTGAACAAGATGCACCCATCTAAAAATGATGACTATTGGCCCAAAGTGGGAGTAGTGAAAATCTCATGAAGACACATGGAGAAGTCTTCATCTCAAGTGCTAGTTGTGGGGTCTGCCAAAAGGTTGCTCGCAAACTAATGCAATGTGGCATGTGGGTGGAGCTTGAAGGAAGAGCGAAGGGGAGAGGGATCTCAAAGGCTTGTGTGGCTAACACGTGGTGTAAGGGAAAGCCTCAAAGGAGAAGCAAGGGAAGAAAACCTTCCAAGGAGTGCACAACGAACATGTGGAGCAAGCAGTCAAAGGTGCTTCAAATGGTTCTTGGAGATATTCAAATACATGAGGTGTGAGCTGGGGAAAATGAAAAATAAACTATGATCACCTAGAGGGAGCTTAATGATTTTAATCCAGAGCTTTTGGTGACTATCTGGGGCATTTCGTTTGCAGAATGGGAACCCAAAATTTTTGGTGTGAAGACTAGAGCCTTATCCATTGGGAAACAATTAGGCTTCAAAAGTATAGTTTGTAGAGGTAGCCAGTCAACCTCAAATGGCATCAATAGGGCACACATATTCTCTTGCACCTCATACAAATTGATTATTTCTTTTAAGAGAAGCTCCATGGAGATCTCGGTCCTTGAATCGAGTTGAAAGAGAATACGTGTTATTTGATGGGTGACACCTTCAATGTCTGCAACATTGGGAGGTTGAATGAAATCTTGAAAGGAAGATAAATCCTGCTACTTTTCCTCAATCTTTGTTGTGATATATTCTGTCATGGCCACCGAATCATTAGAGAGAAAAGGGGAAGGAAAGCCCATTTGAGTCAAATGGGAGAATTGCATCTGAATTTTGTTCATAGTGTGACTCAATGTTTCCAAGCAATTGATAGCTTGGAGGATGGCCGCATGATAAAGGATGAATTCCCTCACCTTCCTGAAAGCTGACCTCCAATTTTCAATCCCTGTGTTCACCAAGTCAGTATTCCCCACCACGTACAACTTATCCAACCAATTCTCTACCTTGGGCACCTTTTCTGTAATGAACTATGCAACCTTCTCCATCATTCCACGCACCTCCCTACTTAAACCTGTCACCTCCGCCATGAATTGGAGCACTATTTGAACAGTGAAACATAAATACTTGACTCTCTCCCAGTAGAAGAAATGTAACTATTGGGCTACTAAAAGGAGATCTAACTAAGGAGTATGGGGTTGGGGAGTACTTTTCAAAAGACCAATTTCTATCTCCTTTGACCCGACATCCAACGTCAGCTCTTCAATTCTCTTGTCCACGAAGGAGAGTTGTTCCTGTAGAGTCCTCAACTTAGCAAGAAATTGTTCCTCAGCCTAGCCTCGGGTTGTGGATTCTCTTTCTAGGGAAAGCTTTACTTCTTGGATCTCTTTCTCAAACTAAGATTTTTGGTCTTAGAACTCCTTGTCTTTTTGCTACATTTCCTACTCTAATTGAGCTTGCTGATCCTAAAGCTCTTCATTCTTCTGTTGCATTTCTCCCTTTGCCTGATCCAACCAGTCTTGTAACTCCTAGTTTTTCTATTATACTTCAGAAATGAGGTTGGGGTTTAGGGACTGGAACTTTGTAAGTTTCTCCTAGAGTTTAGCCTTTTTTGCCTATGCTTTTTGAGACATTCGTGCAATTTTAGCATCTTTAGTGTTTTCCTTTTTCAGTAGGGTTTCCAACATTTCCTTAATGTTTTTGAGCTCCTCTTCCTTCTTCTTTAGTTGGTGACTATGCTTGAGAAAGTTGTTAGTCACCACTTTCTAGGTTTCCTCCATCAACTCAACTTTGTTTTGCGGTTCGGCTGTGAACATGTACCATAGAAAAAAGGAAACTTTCTTGATTTGGGAATAATTCATGATAAATTAGAATTAATGAGGCCTTGATTAGGTGTTATGAGGTGTTTTCCACATCCACACTAGGTCTTGGACCCTTTCAAATGCATTTAATAATCTCTTGTAAAGGTGTTGTAAAGCATTGTAAAGGACTTTCATGCTTTTGTAGACTTAATGAAACCAATTTACCTTAATTCAACATTATAAAATGCGTTTAATGACATTATCACAACAATCTATAAGGCTTGTAAAATAAATCTAGTGTTGTAATGTGTCTTGCACATTTGAACACATTGGATGTTGTGCCTTCCTAGGCTAAGTGGACCTCATTTTGGTGTTATAAAGTGTATTAATCACACTTTCACATTGAATTCTATGTCCCAAGCCCTAATTGACCTTTACATCATCACTAATAGGCCCCTTTTAACCCATATCGTGCATCTTGAGGCTTAAATTGATCAAATAACTGACAAATTCATCATATAAATGTTATTTCCTTATTTCTTGCCATCTTAGCTAGCAAAATGGCCCTTGTGGGACCCATTCACCATGGGTGGTGAATGAGTCCCATTTGGCCCAATTTTAACCTTTGAGTGGGAAAAATTGAAATTTAAGTTTATTATTTTTACATGTCGGCCTTGGGGATCCAATTTATGGGAAAATTAAGAAAATTACCTATAAAATCAAGTCTCAAAACCATAATTCATATTCATTAACTATTCTTCATTATTCATCCATCATTCTTCCATCTCAAGTCAAGCAAGTTAGGGTTTCATCATTGCAAGTCATTAAGTTAGCTTTCTAAGAAATTCAAGGGAAAATTCTTCATGTTTTGTTGCATACATTCAAGATCAATCATTAGGGCAAGGTAATCAACTCCATTATTACATTTTTCATTACATTCTTTCTCTATTTTGGTTTAATTACTTATAAGGGGTTTGACCAAGGCAAACCCCCATTCCCTAACATCCAATATTTCTCCTTCTCTTCTTGTGTGTTCACAGATTTAGACATCTTGGAGGCTTAGAAATAATTAAAGATCAAGTTACAAAGTTTTTTAAGTCTTCTCTTCATTGTACAAGGAAAATATCAACAAAAAGTTATTTTTAGGCCTGAATCTGATAGTTTCAGAACCAGACACCTAGAGAAGCAGAAAGTGCAGACCAAATGCTCTGGATTCCACCTTTGAATAAATTCGAAATTAAAAAGTGGAATCATTCACCATGGGTGGCGAATGAGTCCCACTACTAGGCCATTTTTTGGTTTCCCACATATTTAGACACTCATTTGTTCGAAATAGGTTCCGAAACAGTTTTACAGAACGGGGATTGATTTTCCCATAATGACGAATGAATCTCACCAAGCTTAAAAAATAACATCAATAGCATTCTAGAAGTCATTTCTAGTCTCCTTCCATATCTCAGGTGCACATTTTTAGTTTCATCCATTTCTATTCAGTTTTGTTCACATTTCTAGGTGTTTTTGCATTAGACAATGTGTTTTCAAACATTCTTCATTTCCTTAGTTTCCATTCATTAATCAATTAATATTATTAGTTTCTTGCATTCAAAAATTGCATCTAGGTATATTGCATCCATATTCCATCCATATTGCATTGATTTTGAGTGTAACATTGCATTTTGGCCCATCTTTCTCCTTCTGGGTGAAAAACCCTAAGAGTGCTAGAAAGATCTTGGATGCCAAAATCTATGCTATACCGCAGATCAATCCCTATAGCATGGATCATATAATCATTGAGTTTCATATCCCATTATAGTTTGATGGTGTTCAAAGTCATGGTTGCAAAATGCAATGACCCCTGAACTTCATTGAAAAGGGTCTACATGCATGGCTTAGTAGGGTTTGCTACATATTTCTCTTTTCTTTTCTAGACCTTGATATCCTATGCTACTCTAGTTCTATTGCTTTTCCCCATAAATTATATTGGTTATTTAATTAATTCACCAATGAAGGACACACTGAGAGTAAGAGCAAAATGGAACAAGAGATTTGTGCTCCCAAATGATTTATTATTTTCTAGAGAGACTATTAATGGGTAGAATGGGGGTATGTTATGCCAAGATCTAGTTTAGGAATTGGCAGGAGGAATCATAGGGGGTAGTGGCGATAGTGGAGATGCAAAGGTAACCAATTTTTGGGCAATCTGAGTTAGAGCTGACATGATGGTAGAAAAAGTGGGAGAAATGGCAAGTCCAGACTGGGCTCCAATAAAAGGTGGAACAAACTGTGGTGGAGAAAAAGTTGCTTGTCTGATTTGGAAGAATTGAGAGAAACCTCCCACGGTCTTGGAAGAAGAAAAGGGAAGTCCAACACTTGAATTAATGGGAGATGCAAAGGTAATAGAGGAAACCAAAGATTGTGAAACAAGAAGAGAGTGAGAGAAAGATACTTGAGGTGCAGAAGACTCCAATCCTTGGCTCATTGCAGGTTCCTGCAAGCTTTCCCCTGGTGTTGCAACAATGCGCAACATGGTAGTGAGGCCTCCGACTGTGATACAATCACTTGCGCACTCAGTGGAGCTTTGTCGGGTTGTTCCATCACTTTTCTAATACCATAGTGAGAAGATGTTTGAGACTCATGGCATCCTATGATAGCACAATCATTGTGGATCTTGGGTTATCTAGCGCTTCCAATCCTAGTATTGACACTAGTACACTAGGCATGGATAAAATCCTTAACAACTCTTTGCCTTCAAGTAGCATACAAGTTGAACCAAGGAATGATAATATCCTGCAAGAGAAACTAATTCAAATTCATGAGGACTTAGTAAACCTACAACATCAAATAAGCCTTGAAAACATTTCAACTACTACAATTCCTACAATAGAAAACATTCATCGCATGCTTGAAAGTGAAGATGGCCTTGACCTTGTGAAAAAAATAGTTGAGATCTTTGGAAAACATCTTCCTTCAACCCCTAGTGCTCCTATACCAAAAAATAATATCACAAGCCAAGGATGAACTCAAATTCCTCCTCTCTCAACAATAGCCTCAATACCTACCTATACCACTCCTCAAGTCACAACAACACTGCAACAAGTTAGTAATTTGATTCATTCCTTGGGAATTCCTACTAGCATCCCTAGTTCCTATGTGGCATCACACATTATATCTCCTACCACATTACCACCTATCAGCATTCCATTCACTTGTCTTACCCATACATACACTTCATCACCACTTTCATTTCCATCTCATACCACAAGTAATGATCCTATCATAACACAAAATTTTCAAATTGTTTCATCCATGCAAAATAAAATCTCCACCAGAAACCAAACTCAAAATGGCCCACCCACATATTATGTCAAAAGTAGTCCATTGTCCTTGGAGATATTGCAAACACCGATGCCACAAGGTGTAGAGGTGCCTAGATTTGAGAAATATGGAGGAAAGGGAGATCCTTATAACCATGTTAATGCCTACATTTCCTTATGTAGTGACCTTATCCTTGATGATAAATTTTTGGAAAAAAATTTTCCTAGGTCGTTAAAAGATACTTCCGTGTATGTGCACGATCATCATGGAAAAAATAAGTTCTTAAGTGGCAAAATAAAAATAAAAATCAGAGTTAGGAAACTTGATGTAAAAATTTGAATAAGTTATCTATATTATTTAAAAATATGTAACAATAGAATCTATAGAAAATTGAATGTAGTTTCTAAACTACTAGGTTTAAAAAAAAAATCTATTTGGTGAAAATTTAAAATTTCAATGTAGTAGTACTTAAATTTCAGGGAAAAAATAAGAAGTGGGTGTCTGTTTGACCACCCTAACCACAATAAAATGATAATATTTTTTTTATAAGATTTTAGATATAAGTAGAGGAATCATGTCCTAATATGATGCTTATTTTTTTGTAATTTGTTTCCAAGTAAATAATTAATTATGAATTTTTAATTACAACTTTTAAAAATATAACTCATTATGTCGACAACCTTAACTTGGTAAAAACTTCATGAAATTCATTTTTTTTTTCTTAATCCTATAGTATGTGAAGCATAGAATGTGATGCATGTTTTGGATTCAAAAAATGTGATACCTTTTGAAAGCTAAGGATTTTTTCAATCAGTCTATCAATCAAGACTTTAGTCGTAATTTGAATAGAAAATGAATAATAATTACTTATCAATTTCAAAGTAAAGTATAATTTATATTGGTGGAAAGCTGAGAATATCTTTTAAAACCCTTTTTGTTTCATCAATTTTGGGTAAAAGAAAAGTCATCAACCACATACCCATCATATTGCCACTTTTTGGCCCATCATGATCCTACAAATACCCTTCCTTGGAATGGTTCTCTTCCTTACCGAACAATTCAATTCTTTCATTCAATGAACTTGCTCATGCATTTGTAAACCATTTCCAAGTGCATATGACTCCCAAGATGACATTGGTTGATTTGAGGAGATGCAAGCAAAAAGAGGAAGAAAAGATAATTGATTTTACCTCATACTATCAATCGCTTTATTCCCAAATTGATGTCAAGGTCCCTGATCCAAATCTTCAAAATATGCTCATAGAAAACTTGCAAACTAAGATCTAGGACAAACTAACTATGAAAATCCCATCCTTCATGCACCTATGTACCACCCTTTGTGATTACTGGAATTTGGTTACTAGTTGAGATACAAGGTCCACTGTTAGTTGAATTGAGAGATCCAAGACTGCAAACCAAAAAAACTCCCAACCTTTTAGAAATAAAAATAAAGGGTTCCTTCAATTTAATCCTCCTAAAAAAAAAACTCAGAATGTCAATAACCAAGTAGCTACTATCAAGGCCATGATACCCTAAGTTAGCTATGGTGATCCGAAAAAAAATCACACCCTTACTTGATACCCTTCATAAAATAATGTCCCAACTTTTACAATAGAAAATGATTAGCTTAGCTCCCATCAAAACATCTGACCCAATAAGCCTTTACATCTGAGCTTTAAATCCAATGCTTATTTCCACTATCATTGACAAAATGAACATGACACTGAACATTACAAGCGCCTTAAACATCTTGTGCAAGATCTCTTTGATTTTGGTTGTCTATCCATTGGAAGTGTTAGCGATCAAGGCAATAAGTCCATTGCCCCTTCGAACCAAAACTTGCAAATTTTCACAAATCCAATGTTGAAACATAATATTTCATTTGTCAAAGCCAAAGAAACTACAAAGAATGATGTGATGAATGTTGATATAGATGTCAAAACAATTATTTTGTTCTAAATACTACTATCAATTTCAATCCTATAGATGAAATGATAGGGATGATAGACTTCATCCCTTGTAAGGGCTGACCTAAGAATTTTATTGACATTTCTTTCTTCTCTAAGGATATAATTAAACATGCACCCAATTGTTGGCAACACAAGGGTAGACAACTAAGAGGGGGGGTGAATCACTTGTCTTAGAAATTATACAAATTAAACTTATTCTCATATTTTATATATAAACATGAAACCATAAACAATCACCACATCAAAAACACACATAACACTAAGATTTTTTATGTGGAAACCTTGTTAGGGGAAAAACCATGGTGGAGGTTAATCCATAATATTATACCCTATTAAAAGTATAAAATAATTATAGATGGGGAATGCACATGCATTCAGACACACTTCCTAGAGCTCACTGCTCAAATAAAAAAGGATTACTTTCCAAAGGAAGACTCACTATCTTACAGTCACATTCAGATTACATCCAAAAGATTTTGAACTGATAAAATAACATCTTCTAATGCCTAATTACAATTTTGGTTAAGCACATAAACACTTTCTTTTGCTCACTATTCTTCACACTTTACTTCTTCATTCAAAATATTAGAACATTATTCACACAAAACACTCAACATACATCGCACACCACTACCTTCAAATGGTATAACCAATCGATCATATATATCCACAACTAAGGATAACATCAATTACATAACATTGGCTTTACCAAAATATAAAATGTGTACAAACTGTTGGCCCAAATCAACAAACAATTATCAATGCACACTCAACAATGTTGGCTAAAACATAGTAAGCACCCAAAAAAAAATCTCTCAAAAATGAAACACCTTAAACAATTATGCATTGAAGATCCGCAACACGCTACAATCACCCTGTCGGCCATGATTATGAAAAACATGAAATCACAAAAGAAAATCACCAATCGCGAACACAACGATCAATGAAGACAAACAACATAGATAGAGGATGATCTAGAAACATCCACAAGTATCATGAATCACCACAGAAGCATCCGCAACAAATCAAATTACTAGAATCATGTCATCTCCTTTTAGGAACACCAACTAAAGCAACAAAACAATTGTCAGAACAAAGATACTCATAACTCAATCAAATCTTCATGTGAACCGCTAAAACTTCATGTGGATAAACTAGATATGCTTGTCAACAAACCCTTTAATCCACAACCTCTTATCATCAATATACTGAGCTAGCCACCATGCTGAACCTCATTGTACCACCGAAAACCTGCAACTTATTTTATTACAATTTTCTTAATATCCTTGACATATACAACATTAAAGACATTAACTCCAAAAGTGTTGACATAAATGACAACCAAAAATCAGCAATATCGAACAATCTCCCCCTTTGGCATTGATGGAAATATATGATGTGAAAAACACCATCAATGCAAATTTCTCTTAGCACTTTCCCCCCCTTAGATTTTGACTCTTTTCTCCTTAACTCTTTCACAATTTTTCACATGAATCTTCTCCCCCTTTGACATCAATGACAAAGATAGACATTATCTTTCACCACACAACCTTTGAACCACATTTTTGAACATCTGACTACTCCCCCTAAGTAGCAACCACAACAACATCAATTTGGATCACACGATATGATTATGAAATGCATGGATTGATGCAAAATCAATATATCTTAGTTTTGATTAGGAGGGTTAATCACCCCTAGCTTCCCTATGAGATACTCAAAAGTATCCTTAGGCAAGGGTTTGATAAAGATATCTACAATTTGTTCCTTAGTGGGAACATACTCTAATCTGACTTCCTTTTCACTCACCTTCTCTCTCAAAAATTGAAACTTGATAGATATATGCTTGGTTTTTGAATGCAACACCGAATTCTTAGAGATGTTAATTGCACTTGAATTATCATATAATATAGCAATGGGTTCATCATACAGAACTCTAATATCTTTCAACATCTGCTTTATCCACAATACTTGAGTATAATTGTTAGCAACAACAATGTATTTTTCCTCTACAGTAGATAAAGAAATGGCATTCTACTTCTTATATAACCATGAAATCAACTTCTTTCCCAAGAAAAATACACCACCACTAGTACTCTTTCTATCATTCACATCTCCTACCCAATCAACATCAGTAAAAGCAATAAAAGTAAGGTCATCTTCTTTAGGATACCATAGGCCAAAATCAACTGTCCCCTTCAAGTACCTAGAAAATCCTCTTCACAGCTGTCACATGAGATTCCTTAGGATCAGCTTGAAATCTTGTAACAATGCATATGACATTCATGATATCGGGTCTAGTTTGAGTCAAATAGAGAAATCCACCATTCATTGATTTGTAGCTAGTCTGATTTGTTTTAGGAGAGTCATCATCTTGTGTTAACTTACATCCGGTCACCATAGGTGTACCAACTGGCTTTCAATCTTCCATACCAAACTTCTTTAGCAATTCTTTCACATACTTGGAATGAGATATAAAGATCCCTCTATCTAGCTGAGTAATTTGCAATCCCAAAAAGAATATCATTTCTCCAATCATAGACATCTCAAACTCACTCTACATCTCATTAGTAAACTTCATGCAAAAACTATCATCTCCTCCAAAAATGATATCATTAACAAATACTTCAACAATCAAATATTTATCATGATCAATCTTGAAATACAAATGACTATCAAAAGTACCTTTATTAAATCCAAGCTTCAACAAATACTTGTCCAATCTAACATATCATGCTCTTGGGGCTTGTTTAAGTCCATACAATGCTTTCTTCAATCGAAAAACCATATCTCCCTAATCAATCAATTGAAATAAATTAGGTTTCTAAATATACACTTCTTCTAGTTCACCATTTAGAAATGTTGAATTTACATCCATCTGATAAATCTTAAAGTTTTTGTAAGCAACATAAGCGAGAAATAGTCTCACAGCTTCAATCCTAGCAACAAGAGCAAAAGTTTCTTCAAAGTCAATTCCTTCCATCTAAGAATATCCTTTACACAAGTCTTGCTTTGTTTCTAATAACTTCACCTTTCTCATTCAGTTTGTTTTGGAAGATCCATTTAGTTCCAATTGCATTTTTGTCCTTAGGTTTAGGAACGAGAATCCATGTATCATTCTTCTCAATTTCTAGCAGATCTTCTTTCATTGCTTCCACACAATGTTCATCTTTGCATGCTTCATTGACACTATTAGGCTTAGTCTTTGAAATCAAATAGTATTCTTCTCCTAGTTTGAACACCTTTGTTATTATCACCTATAATCTGATCTTTTGAATGATTTAGTCTTACATACCTTGGAGTCTTAGGGTGTTCTTGAACTTCAGGCTCTTGTGATCTCACTTATGCACTTTCAGTAGTTCCTTCCTCTTGATTTTCTTGATTCACCGGAATGATTTAAATTTTATTTGGAGTTTGAGCTTTCTTTCCTTGATCTAAAATATCATTCTGATCATTTAAATCATATCCATAGGTTCTGGATGGTCTAACTATGTCTTCATCAACCTTGGCATTAGCACTTTCAATTAATTTCCTCAATTTTTTATTGTAGCATGAGTAGGCTTTACTTTTAGTAGAATAACCAAGAAAGATTCCTTCATCACTTCTAGCATCAAACTTTCCTATATCTTCATCTCTTTTGATATAGCATTTACTCCCAAAGATTGTGAAGTATCTAACAATAGGCTTATGACCATACCATAGCTCATAAGGATTCCTTCTGGTACATCACCTTTGACATGTACTCGGTTGAGAGTGTAAACAATAGTACTCACAACTTCTCTCCAGTAGATATGCAGAACATTTCCTTCCAGCATCATAGTCCTAGCAACTTCTGGAACTGTCTTGCTCTTCCTTTCCACAACTCCATTTTGCTAAGGGGTCCGTGGGGAAGATAATTGTCTCTTTATCCCATGCTCTTCATAAAAAGAATTAAACTCACTAGAAGTGAATTCACCACCTCTATCTGATCTCAGAAATTTAATCTTCAGACCTATCTTTGTCTCAACCATAGCCTTAAAAATCTTGAATTTCTCTAGAGCTTCAAAAATTTCCCTTAAGAAATTAACCCACATCAATCTAGAATAATCATCAATAAGTAACATGAAACACCTGTCTCCTTGTAAACTTCTGAATCTAGAAGGACCACACAAGTCAGTATGCACAAGCTCCAACACTTCATTTGAACAATGTTGTTTGCTCTAGAATGAAACTTTAGTTTACTTCCTTAACTAACATTCCTTGCATATAGCATTAGTAGGTTTTATAAACTTAGGAAAATCTCTCACTGCTTGAGTAGAACTTATCTTGATAATATTATCAAAGTTTACATGACACATTCTCCTATGCCACAACCAACTTTCATCAACTTGAGAAATCAAACAAATTTTACTAGTACCACTTAGGTGAAAGATATTACCTTTTCTTTTTGTACCAAATGCATTCACATTTTCGGAACTCCCCAATATTCTACACTTTCCATTATTGAATTGAAGATTGTATGCCTTGTCAACCATCTATCCAACACTTAAGAGATTATGGTTCAAACCTTCCACATATAGAACATCATCAGTATTATGCTTACCATCAAGAGAAATGGATCCTCTACGACAGATTACACCAGCTTTGTCATCACCAAATCTTACAACACCACCATCATAATTTTCCAAGCTCACAAATTTAATTTTATCACTTGTCATGTTATGAGAGCATCCACTATCAATCACCCATTCATCTTTTTCTTCAACTCTAGCAGCTAGAGCTTTCTCCACGTTTATACAACTAGCAGATTTAGTAGGTACTAGATCATTTTTCTTGATAGCAATAAACACCCATTCATCCTGACTTAAATTCCCTTTATAGGATTCATCATCTGTCACACCTTTAGCAGTAGCATAATAACACTTTCTTTGGAATCTAGGTTTGTTAAGTCTTGGCTTAGGAACTCTTTCCGAACACCTTGAGGAAAAATGACCTATCTTATTACAAGAAAAAAATTTAAGAGGCAATTTCCCTTTATACTTACGTTCTCCTATGGCTACCCTCTTGACAATAAGTGCTTCAAGATCATCTAGTTTTCTCTCTTCTTCTTCAATCTCTCTCATTTCCTGCTCATACTTGGACATTTTTCTAGAAGAAATTTCTCCTAGATCATATCTCTGCTTATCTTTTCCAGAGATAGTAGCTTTGAATGCAAATTATGTCTTACGAAGAGATTCACCAAACTCACTTAACTCAAAAGTAGTAAGCTTACCAATCAACATGTCTTTGGTTACATTTTCCACATTATGTATCTCCTCAATAGCAGCAGCTTTGTGTTTGTACACAACAAGCAAGGATTTGAGCACTTTAGCAACAATCTCTAATTCTTCCAATGTTCCACCAGCACATCTAATACTACACAAATTTTCATTCAATCTCTGCATAAAAGAAGTGATGTTCTCATCTTCACCTATTCTCAACATTTCATATTTCCCTTTTAGGCTTTGCAGCTTAGCAATCTTCACATGGACACCACCTTCATACAAATTTTCCAACTTTTTCCAAATCTCATAAGCAGTCTTTAGCTCCATTACATTTTTCATCTCAGAATCAATCAGAGCTCTCAACAATGCTTCCTTAGCCCTGATATTGTACTCAGCTTCCTTAATCTCACCTACAGTAGAAGGAACATTCTATGGGATGATATACCTATTCTTTGTAATTGTCCAGTAAGTTTCACCAATGCATCTTAGATGACACTCCATTCAAGTCTTGTATAGAGAGTAATTTGTTCCATCAAATCTCAAACTATCATTCTTATATGTCGCCATCCTAGATCACCTCAAGCTATTAAACTTCTTCTGACGAACCTGCTCTGATACCAATTGTTGGCAACACAAGGGTAGACAATTGAGAGGGGGGGTGAATCCATTGTATCAAAAATTATACAAATTAAACTTATTCTTAGATCTAATATATAAACATGAAAGAATAAACAATCACCACATCAAAAACACACATAAAACCAATATTTTTTATGTGGAAACCCTGTTAGGAGAAAAACCACGATGGAGGTTAATCCAAAATATTATACCTTGTTAAAATTATTAAAGAATTATAAATGGGGAATGCACATGCATTCAGGAACACTGTCTAGAGCTCACTGCTCAAATACAAAAGGCTTACTACCCAAAGGAAGTCTCACTGTCTTACAGTCACATTCAAATTACATCCATAAGATTTTGAACTGAGAAAATAACATCTTCTAATGCTTGATTACAGTTCTGGTTAAGCACATAAACAGTTTCTTCTGCTCACTCTTCTTCACACTTTACTTCTGCCTTCCAAAGGTTAGAACATTATTTGCACAAAAAACTCAACATACATCACACACCACTTCCTTCAAATGGTATAACCAATGAATCATATATATCTATAACTAAGGATAACATCAACTACATGTTGGCTTTAACAAAATATAAAATGTGTAGAAACTGTTGGCCCAAATCAATAAACAATTATCAATGCACACCAAACAATGTCAGCCAAAACATAGTAAGGACCTAAAACAACATGTCTTGAACATGAAACACCTTAAAAAATTATGCCTCAAAGATCTAGAAAATGCTACAATCACCCTGTCGGCCATGATCATGAAAAACATGAACTCACAAAATAAAATCACAAATCACGAACACAATGATCAATGTAGACCAAAAACATAGATAGAACACAATCTAGAAACATCCACAAGCATCATGAATCACCACATAAGCATCTACAAAAAATAAAATTACTAGAATCACATAATATTCTTTTAGAAACACCAACTAAAGCAACAAAACAACTGTCATAACACAGATACTCATAACTCAATCAAATATTCATGCGAAGTTTTGAAACTTCATGTGGATAAACTAGATATACTTGTCAACAAAGCCTTTAATCCACAACCTCTTATCATGAATATACTGAGCTAGCCACCATGCTGAACTTCACTGCACCACCGACAACCTACAATTTATTTTATTACAATTTTCTCAATATCCTCGACATATACAATGTTAATGACATTAATGCCAAAAGTGTTGATATCAATGACAACCACAAATCAGAAATAACTAACACCAATTGTCCTCTCTACATAGTTGGTTGTATTTATGATAAGCCCACTAATGGGATACTAATAGATATTGCCTTTGGAGAGAACGTGATCACCAAGGAATTATTACTCTTGTGTGAACTCTATCAAGATGAATTTAATAAGCTGAAAGCATGGATCAAGACACACAATGGTTTTTCTTTCTCTATGATTGGATTGATCACCCTACCATTACAAATAGTTCAAAAAAATTATATGTTACATTCTCCATCACCCCACAATCAGACCAATTTTGTGTGAGGTTAGGTCATCCATGGCTTTGCCCCATGAAAGCCATCCCTTCAGTTGTGCATAAATGCTTAAAGTTTCCCTTTGACAATGAAATATTCACTGTTCACCATAGAAGCTTTAACCCCTTTCCTTCCAAAGGAAACTTTTCCTTAGAAGCCTTTTGGCTCGAGCCCATGGAACCTATCAAGCAATGAGAAAAATTCTCTTTTGTATCTTACCAAAAATTCAAAGCAAAGAAAATAGTTGAACTATCCCTCTGAAACATGTCCCACTCTACTTCTACACCTCCCATCCTTGACAAAACCATGCTTGAACCTAAATAAGACCCAAAGAACTAAGACCAACCTAAAATAGAAACTCCACCCATATCCTATAAATGGCCAAGAAGAAATGAAACCAACTATGTCACACCCCCTAGAATCAAACAAGCTTACAAAGTCAAAGAGAAAGTGGTTGATAAAACCTCCTAAGGGTTCTTTTACTCCCCCCCTTAGGGAAGAAAAGAAACCTATGGTTGATCAACTTGCTCCTACACAAATGCAACTTGAAAAAAAAACTAAAAGAAACAAAGGTGCTAAGAGAGTACATAGGAATAGATGTCATGCTCTTACTTGCAAGTAACATGAGGACCCAATTAAAGAAAATAAAAATCCAAACTTGATTGAAGCAATGCATGACCAAGCTCCTCAACCAAAAGAAGATCTTTCAACACAACCTCCACAATAAGAGTTACACTCTTCCATGGATATTATCACACAATCTACTATTGTGATCAACTTAGATGATGATGAAGAGATTGCTAAAATCAACAAAGAGGTGTGCATAATGAATTGAATACATTTTTTCCCTCTTCCATGAGCTTACATGACAAATCTCCTACAAAGAGTGTGGAAACTAGTGCTTCTCCTTGTTTGGATATTTCCCTTGTCCCTTTGGCTAGTTTCCCGCCTTTGGTATACAATGAACATGATTGGGAAGTGGATGAATTTCTCATAGGTTGACTCACATTTTCCTTACTAGTCTTTTGCATTTTTCTTTTTCCTTTGTGTGATTTCATGTGCATGATGTGATCCCACATGATGTTTTGTTTGATGTTTTCTCTCTTTGTGACATTCCTCTATCTCTACCTTCATTCTTCTCTATGTTGTGCATCGCTTCCAATTTTTATATTTATCTTCTTCTTGTATTCTCCTTTTGGGCCTGATGATGCAAGGAATTGAGATATTCATGTCTCCTTCATGTTGACCCAAAATCCTTTTTCTTTTCTTTTATCTTTTTTCTTATCTTTTTCATTTGTCTAGTGTTTTCCTTTTGGGGATGATGTAAGGTGTTGAAACATTCATGTTTCTTCCATATTGACCCAACAGGATTTCTTTTTCTTTCTTTTTCCTTTTCATCTTCTCTTTTTCATTTTTCTTATTTTTTCCTTTTGGGGATGGCACAAGGTGTCAAAACATTCATGTTTCTTCCATGTTGACCCAAAAGTATTTCTTTTTCTTTCTTTTTCCTTTTCATCTTCTCTTTTTCATTTGTTTTGTGTTTTCCTTTTGGGGATGACACAAGGCATCAAAACATTCATGTTTCTTCCATGTTGACCCAAAAGGATTTCTTTTCTTTCTTTTTCCTTTTACCTCTTTTCATTTGTATTTTGTTTTCCTTTTGGGGATGACATAGAGAATCAAAATATTCATGTTTCTTCCATGTTGAACCAAAAAAAAATTCTTTGTTTTTGCTCTCCTTGTGTCATTATTCTAGTTCTATGTGTATTTGGGGGATGATGACAGTTTCGAGCTCTCCTATAAACATTGCAACAAAGAACACACTAACCCCAAATCCATAGATCCCTTATGTGTGTGGTGTTTCATTTTGGGGGAAACTCCTTTCTTTTTCCTTTCTCTTGCATGACACAGCCTTACTTGGAAACATATGACTTGGCATAGGGCTTTCCAAGTTGGCTCTCATGTCTTCTTTATTGTTAGCATTTATCATTTTCTACTTTAAAGTAATTTCTCAAAGTATGGTGTTTAGCAACTCATTTAAAGTGGGGGAATACATTGGTGTTATTATTTTGCATTTTTTTCTTTTTTCCTGGTTCTTAGTGCAATCTTCTTACTTTATATGATGTGGGTATGTGCAGGATCATGATGGGCCGAAAAGTGGCAATATGATGGGTATGTGGTTAACAACTTTTTTTTATCCAAAATTGATGAAATGAAAAGGGTTTTTAAAGGAGATTCTTAGCTTTCCACCAATATAAATTATGCTTTACTTTGAATTTAATAAGTAATTTTTATTCATTTTCTATTTGAATTACAACTAAAGTCCTGATTGATAGGTTGATTGAAAAACATCTATAAATTTCAAACGGTATCATATTTTTTGAATCCAAAACATGTGTCACATTATATGCTTCACATAATATAGGATTAAAAAAAGAAAAAATGAATTTCATGAATTTTTGACCAAGTTAAGGTGGTCGGACATACAAGTTTTTATATTTTTTAAAATTTGTAATAAAAAATTCATGATCAATTATTTACTTTGAAAAAAAATACAAAAATATATGCATCACATTGGGACATGAGTCCTCTACTTATATCTAAAATATTATAAAAAATATTATCATTTTATTGTGGTTAGGATGCTCAGACAAACACCTACTTCTTATTTTTTTCTTGAGATTTAAGTACTACTGCATTGAAGTTTCAAATTTTCACCAAATATATATTTTTTTAAACAAACCTAGTAGTTTAGAAACTACATTCAATTTTCTACAGATTCTATTCTTTTATATTTTTGAAATAATATAGATAATTTATTCAAATTTTTATGTCAAGTTGCCTAACTCTGATTTTTTTGAATTTTTTGCCACTTAAGGGCCTATTTTTTCCATGATGATCTTCCACATACCCATGTGTTTGTCACTTTTTGGTTAATATTGGGTATGATGTCTTTCATGAGCATGATCTATCTTAGCATACTGCATTCCTCTTAGTGGCTTGATGTGACACACTATATCCCCTAAGTTGTGAATATTCTATTTTTTGATTAGTCCTCTCTTGGAAACATTAGGTATGATGTTCCCTAAGTTAAGACCTCGCATGAACTAAGCAATAATCTTTTGAACATTCTTTGCATGTTGCATTTTTTTTTTTGTTATATGGCTACCTTGAATAACACAACTTGCATGCCTATCAAGCCATCCTATTTGTTCATGAGCTCCAAGCATACAAAGGTTTTCTTGTCTCATGAAGCTTGAAAATCCATTTTTGTGTGGTTCCTTATTAAAGTTATCAGGACGTATAACTTTTGTATGGTTGAGCAGCAAGCCCAATCCGAGGTATGACTTTCCCCATAGCCACTTGCATGTGTGTGAGTAAATACCAACCATGAGTTTATGTTTCTCACCTTTTAGGCCTTCTCACCCAGTGGACAACTTAAAGTTTTGTTGCCTTAGAGTGAGTATGCATTTATTTTTGGAAAAACACCCTAGATCTGATCTACATCATGTTGGACAAATGTTCGAAGCTTGATCCAATCTTTTTATTTCATTTTTCTTCCTTCTTCTCTTTGGTAGTGTATGCTTGTGCTTTGTCGCTGTTCTTGATATCATTTTCATGTGTGTTCCTTTGTGCTTATGATGACTTGTCATGGGATCTTGATATTGGGTACTTGATCACCCCTCTTGATTGTTATCTCATCTTTCCAACATCAGTACATTTGGACCCCTCTTGATGTGCATGTTTGTCTACTTGAGTGTGAGTTTGAAGCAATTTCATCCTCTCACTAAAGTGGGGGCTAAATGTAGTGTAGTAAAATGGATCTATGGACATTTTCACACTTGTTTGGGCCCTTCTTATGGATTGTGGCTTAATGTTGCCTTGATTTGGTGTTGTAATGTGATTAAAACATTCGCATTAGGTATTTGGCCCTTGCAAACTAATAGATTTTAATGGTGCCTTGTAAAGGTGTTGTGAAGTGTTGTAACACACTTTCACATTGTACCGTAGAAAAAAGGCTACTTACTTGATTTGGGGAATAATTGATGATAAATTGGACTTAATAAGGCCGTGATTTGGTGTTGGGAGGTTTTTTACATGTCCACACTAGGTCTTGGACCTTTTCAAATTGAATAAAATGCATCTAACGATGTCTTGTGAAGGTGTTGTGAAGTGTTGCAAAAGACTTGCATGATGTGCCATAGAAAAAAGTACCCTTTACTTGACATGAGACTAATTCATGATTAATTGGACTTAACAAAGCCTATATTTAGTGTTTTGAGGAATTTTATGTATCCAAATTAGGTCTTGGACCCTTGCAAACTAAATAAACTATGTTTATCAATGCCTTGTAAAGGTGTTGTAAAGTCTTATAAAGGACTTTCAAACTTTTCTAGACTAAATGAACCTATTTTACCCTAATGCAACATTATAAAATAAATTTAATCACATTATCACATCAATTTAGAAGGCTTGAAAAATAAAATTAATGTTAACCGAGTGTTGTAATGTGTTTTACACATTCACATTGATTCTTGTGCCTTCCTAGGCTAAGTGGACCTCATTTTAGTGTTGTAAAGTGTATTTAATCACAATTTTAGATTGTATTATATGTCCCAAACCATAATTTACCTTTACATCATCACTAATAGGCCCCTATTACCCCATATTGTGCATCTTGAGGCATAATTTGATGGAATACCCGACATAGTCATTATATAAACATGATTTTCTTACTTCTCAAAATTCTAGCTAGCAAAAATGGCCATTGTCAGACCCAATTGCCATTAGTGGTGAATTAGTCCCATCTATGTGGGACCCATTTTCCATTAGTGGTGAATGAGTCCAATTTGAGCCATTTACGGGGTATGAGTGGGAAAAATTGGGGTTTTTATTCAATTTTTCTTCATGTCAGCCTTGGGGGTCCAATTTGTAGGAAAATAGGGTGAATTTCCTATAAATAAAACCTTATAAACCCTAATTCATCATAACTTAACTTCATTCATCATTTGTATTCCATCTCAAGTCAAGCAAGCTAGGGTTTTGTCATTCTAAGTCACCAAGGTAGCACTTTTCAGACATTCAAGGGAAGAATCTTCATGTTTTGCTATAGACATTCGAGTTCAATCATCATGGAAAGGTAAAAAATCCATTTTTTCATGCTTCATTACATCTTTTCATCATTTTGGTTTAATTATCTAAAAAGGGGTTTGACCAAGGAAAACCCCTATGCCCTAACATTCTCCATTTCTTTCTCTTTCATTGTGTGTTTATAGATTTAGGTGCTTGGATGGCTTGGAAATTATTGAAGATTAGTTTGCAAACTTGTTGAAGTCATCTCCACTTTTTCAAGGCCAAAACTTACACAAAGATTCATTTACAACTTCAAAAATCAAGGTTTCAGATTGAGATACCTGGAGGTGCAAATTCAGTAGACCAAAAACTATAGATTCCATTTTGAGTTTTCAGAAAAGCCTGAATGGAATAATTTTCCTAGAGTGGTGAATGAGTCCCATTGTACCTGTTTCCTAAAGATTTTTGGAGATTCAAACACCCATTTGGCTAAAATGAGCCTCGATATGATTTTTTGGAACTGGGATTGATTCAACCAAAATGGAAAATGAGTCCCACCAGGCCTAAAAATAAACATTAGTAGTGTTTTAGAAGTAATTTCTAGTCTCGTTCAAACTTTTAGGTGCACACTTCAAGTTTCATTAATTTTTGTTTAGCTTTGCAATCATTTCTAATTCATTGTTGCATTACATAATGTGTTTTCATACATCACTTGTTTCTTAGGTTTTTCATTCATATTCGATCAATTTCATATTTTAGTTGCACTTAGATCATTTCATTTAACCTAAATAACATCCTAAATTTCATAATTTGAATGAACCCCATGGCATTTTTGGCCCTACCTCTCTCGTTTTAGGTGAAAAACCCTAGAAGAGCTAGAGAAGTGCATTGGTGCCAAAAATCTACGATTCATTTTGGTGAACCTGCTTTTTGAACATCTTATTTTCAGTTTTGGAGTCCATTTTCATCCTAATCCTAGCTTGCATTGGTTAATATGCATCTAGGATTTCAAATTTTTGTATTAGAAAAAAGTGTATTTAGCTTACATTTTTCCATA
This sequence comes from Sequoia sempervirens, assembly GCA_007258455.2. Classification (NCBI taxonomy): domain Eukaryota; kingdom Viridiplantae; phylum Streptophyta; class Pinopsida; order Cupressales; family Cupressaceae; genus Sequoia; species Sequoia sempervirens. The sequence continues at coordinate 149,636,598 of VDFB02000002.1, read as the reverse complement.
CAATTTCCTAAAAAATCTTTGAAATTCTGTATCTCCATCTTAGGTCTGCATATTACAACATTAAACACATAAAAAAAACTCTAAAATTTCTAAAAATTTTGCAAAAAACTAGTACTGGGACTTATTCACCATACTAGGTGAATCAATCCTTGTCCAAATTTTTAACTGTTTTTTCCTGCATCAAAAACCTCATTTATGTGCTTCCTAATCCTCCTAGTACCATATAGTATAAGTATGGAAAATTTTTGGAACATTTTTTTTATGCATTTATCTCAAAAACATCATTTTAGATTCCTCATTCTTCACATTCCCTCATTTGCAAACACCATTCGATCTGAAAATGCTTACATTTCTACAATTTTGCATAACATTGATAAAAGTACTTTTCACTTTTGAATATACAATATTTCTATTCATGAAGCTTTGCATTATTTTGTTAAAAGTGATTTTTATTCTTACATGTACATTGCTTTCATTCTTCAAATCTTGCACATATTGGATAAGAATGTTTTGTATATTTGTATATACATTGTTCATATTGATGAAACATTGCATGAAATGGTTACATGCACTTTTCATTCTTATTCAAACAATGCTTGTACCTTACATATGTAGACCTGTTAAGAAAAATTTCTTATCCCCTCCCTATGAGAGTTTTTTTTGAAAGAGACTACAACTTGGGCCATTCTTAATGATCATACTTGTTCCTCTCATAATATCTCTCCTTTGGTGACGAAGATATTTTAGTAGAAGAATCAATTAATGAGAGTTTTGAGAATCCTAGTTGTTTCTCTCCTTTTACCTCTCTTAGTGGAAAACACATTCATAACCAACATAACACAACCTTAGATGATCATGACAACAACATTTGTTCTTCTTCTAGTATCTCTCCTAATTGTGAAGTTGATACCTTGATGTTCGACAACACAATCAATGACTGTCATGAATATCTTATTTTTCCCCCTTCAACTAGGGAAACCCCTCTTGAAAAACATTACTCAACCATTGATCATTCCCCTACTTGTGCAATGAAGTCCTTTTAGAAGAACCCACCTATGAATGTCACAAAAATTTGGCTTATTGTTCTCCTAAAAACTCTCCTCCTAGGGAGAATCTCATGGTGCAAACACATATGAACATTGAAACATATCCTTCAACCACTAAAACTTCCCTAGGTGAGGATACTCAAGTGGCATTACAATCCCCTTCACCAACACATTATTCCAATCAAGACCAAATTTTTGAGGTTATGACGACAAAAGTGGGATCTCCTTTAATTAGTGACATTCCTAAGTCACCTTCTATTAGTGAAAAAAAAAAAATAGATGTCTTGAAATCCATGATGTAATCTACTCATAACAATGTTTTGTAGCCGCTAAGTTGTAACTTAGTCACTCAAACATCTAGAGGACCACACAACACTCCTACACCATTACCTTTTCCTCAAAAGTGCCTAGTATTGAAGATCTTAAAAGGACTCCTACCAATATATCTATATGGGAACTCATTCAACTCTCACCAATAGTGAAACTTCTCTTTCATGAAATGTTTCAAATATAGAAGGAAGAGATTCAATCTTACATAAAATTGAATCATGTAATGTAAGACACCCAGTCAGAAATCACATTCCCTAAAAATGAATTACCCTCCATTGAGATTCAAAACAAAGATGATCACTTGGTGATAAAGGTGATCATCCATGAAACTTTAATTAGGAACACTCTCATCGAAAATGGATTGCAAATTAATGTTTGTAGCATGGAACTCCTACACAAACTTGACATGGATGAACAACTCATTCAACTTAATGATGTTCATATTCATGGATTTGACAATGTTCATAGGCAACCACTTGGGATGATCAAATTACCTATTGAGGTTGGACTTATAGTGTTGCCTACCTCTATTCATATCATGCCAGGACCCCTTCCATACAATCTTATCCTAGGGAGACCATGGATTCATGCTATGAAAGGAGTCCCATCTACCCTTCACTGTGTAATGAAATTTGAATACAACAACAAGATATACATGATTGATGCCGATGAGCGACACAATGTGTTAACTGATCATAATACTTCCAAATCCCCTAATCCTTTCATTCCTAGATCCAAACTTGAACCTATACAAGTTGATGCTAATTATTCACCTACAACAAAACTCTTTTGTGATAATCAGGGGTCATTAGAATCTACACCTCCTTTCCATAACATTTCCAAAATCTCACCCTCATGGTCCAAAGAGTCATATACAAATGATTAATTTTTAGACACAAGTTCTAGTAGTGATTGGAGTTTCACACCTACCTTTAAGGGAGAGTGTGCAATATCCCAATGTCAACCCAAACAACCTTGTGTTCCATTTGCTCAACTTAGTTCTACCAAATCACCCTATGGTGGTGATGGGGGCAATATAACTCCCATCTCTCATGAAGCAATGACACATAACATTAACATGGATTTTTTTTCTTATACAACAACCAATCCTTCTCGCAAACACACACCCCCTTCATTTCACTTGGAAGATTGTTATGGTATCGGTTAGAACCTTCCTCTTACACATGGATACAATGAGCACATGAAAAAATCTAACATACCATACTTATCTAAGTCATTTTTATCAAATACTTTGCATAATAATAACATTCAACCTATCAAGGAGTGTGGTGCTCTTCTTTGTGCTAGAGCACCTAATTCCTCTACTTAATACTCACTTTTATCCATTCTAGGCTCACCTTTTTCCTACACCAAGTGGGGGCAAGTGGTTCGATAGCATTTTCCTCATATGTCACTTGTGGTTGCCTCCTTTGGCTAGTCGTTAACCTTTCATGAATACATAAGAGCAAGCTTGGGATGTGGACGCCATACCTTAAGTTGACTTGCATGTGACATACTAGCTTTCTTCATGATGTAGCTTATTGGAAACATATGACTTGGCATAGGGCTTCTCGAGTAATCTCTCATGTTCTCCTTCTTCTACTTTAAATAAATTTCTCATTGTACAGGTGCTTGCAACCACTTTAAAGTGGAGGCATACATCAGCACTCAAATTTCATTGTGCGATTTCTTTCTTTTTGTGATGTGTTATGTTCTTGGTGGAGTCATTGGGCTTGATTCCCTCCAAAAGCATGATACTTCTTTTGACTTACCCTATCTTGGAGACATTAAGCATGATGTTCCCTAAGATGATACCTTGCATGAACAAAGAAAAATCCCTTTGAAAAATCCTTACACTATTCTGCATTAACAATGTCTATGAGTGTCAAGCATACGAAGTTTTTCTTACCTCATAGAGCTCAAAAATCATTTTCCTTTGTGGTGCCTTATTAGAGTTATCAGGAGGTATAACTTTGGTATGGTTGAGCGGAAAGCCCATCTAGCAGCATGAATTTCCCCATAGCCACCTATGTTTTTCTGAGTGCATGCCAACTAGCGTATGTTTATCACCCTTTTTAATTTCTCACCTTGCAGACAAACAAAAGTTCCATGGCCCCAGAGTGAGTATATTTTTTGGATTTATCACCCCACGGAAAACCAAAAGTTTCGTGGCCCCAGAGTGAGTATATTTTTGGGTTTTCTCACCTAGCGGATAGCCAAGAGTTTTCACCCCAGAGTGAATACACATTTCCTTTCCAAACAAACAAGCCTAGATCTAATCCACAACCAGTTGGACAAATGATCAAAGCTTGATCCACCCCTTTCTTTTCATCCTCCTCATTCTTGCCATTGCATGATTTAGTATCTTGATGGTTTGATTTAGAATCTTGGATCCTAAGGGCTTGACTACCTTCTTGATTTTTTCATTCTTTGTCATCTTCATCTATACATGTGGATCTCTCTTGAATGTCTACTTTAGTGTGAGTTTGAAGAAAATTCATCCTCTCACTAAAGTGGGGGTTAAATGTGCCATAGAAAAAAGTACCCTTTACTTGACATGGGATTAATTCATGATTAATTGTGTTTAACAAAGCCTATATTTAGTTTTGTGAGGCATTTTATGCATCCACATTAGGTCTTGGACCCTTGCAAACTAAATAAAATGTATTTATCAATGTCTTGTGAAGGTTTTGTAAAGTCTTGTAAAGGACTTTCACGCTTTTCTAGACTTATGAACCCATTTACCCCTAATTCAACATTATAAAATACATTTAATCACATTATCACATCAATTTAGAAGGCTTGAAAAATAAACTTAATGTTAACCTAGTGTTCTAATGTGTTTTACACATTCACATTAGTTCTTGTGACTTCATAGGCTAAGTGGACCTCATTTTAGTGTTGTAAAGTGTATTTAATCACACTTTCACATTTAATTATATGTCCCAAGCCCTAATTGACCTTTACATCATCACTAATAGGCCCCTATTACCCCGTATTGTGTATCTCAAGGTATAATATGATGAAATACTTGACATAGTCATCATATAAACCCGATCTTCTTACTTCTTGACATTCCAGCTAGAAAAAATGGCCCATGTGGGACCCATTCACCATTAGTGGAAAATTAGTCCCATTTAGGTGGGATCCATTCACCATTAGTGGCGAATGAGTCCCATTTGAGCATTTTTCGAGGTATGAGCGGGAAAAATTAGGGATTTTATTCAAATTTTTTTCATGTCGGCCTTGGGGGTCCAATTTATGGGGAAATAAGGAGAATTTCCTATAAATACAACCTTCTAAACCTTAATTCATCATAAATTAACTTCATTCATCATTTTTCTTCCATCTCATGTCAAGTAAGCTAGGGTTTTGTCATTCTAAGTCACCACTTGGTAGCACTTTTCAGACATTCAAGGGCATAATCTTCATGTTTTTCTGCATAAATTCAAGTTAAATCATCATGGAAAGGTAACAAATCAATTATTTCATGATTAATTACATCTTTTCATCATTTTGGCTTAATTACCATAAACAGGGTTTGACCAAGGCAAACCCCTATGTCGTAACATTCACCATTTCTTTCTCTTTCACTGTTTGTTTGCAAATTTAGGTGCTTGGATGGCTTGGAAATTATTGAAGATTATTTTGCAATTTTTTTGAAGTCATCTCCACTTTTGCAAGGCTAAAACTTACACAAAGAGTCATTTATAGCTTCAAAAATCAGGGTTTCAGATTGGGACACCTAGAGGTACAAATTGAGCAAATCGAAAGCTATAAATTCCATTTTTGAGTTTTCAGAAAAGCCAGAATGGACTAATTCTCCTAGAGTGGAAAATGAGTCCCAGTGTACCTATTTCCTAAATATTTTTGGAGATTCAAACACCCATTTGGCTAAAATGAGCCCTAGTAAAATTTTCTGGAACTAGGACTGATTCATCTAGAATGGCGAATGAGTCCCACCAAGCCTAAAAATTGGCATCAATAGTGTTTCAGAAGTAATTTATATTCTCCTTCAAGCTTTTAGGTGCACACTTCAAGTTTCACTCATTTCTATTTAGCTGTGCATTCATTTCTAGTTCATTGTTGCATTACACAATGTGTTTTCATACATCACTTGTTTCTTAGGTTTTGCATTCATATTCAATCAATTTCATAGTTTAGTTGCACTTAGATCAATTCATTTAACCTAAATAGCGTCCTATATTGCATAATTTGAATGAACCCCTTAGCATTTTTGGCCCTACCTCTCTCCTTTTAGGTGAAAAACCCTAGAAGAGCTAGATAAGTGTATTGGTGCAAAAAAATCTATAGTTCAGATGCCTCTCTAGACTTAATGGACCCATATTCCCCTAATTCAATTTTATAAAATATATTTAATTGCAATATCACATCAATCTAGAAGGATTGTGAATTAGACTTAATGTTAATCCAGTGTTGTATTGTGTCTTACACATTCACATTGAATGTTGTGCCCTCCTTTTAGTATTTTAAAGTGTATTTAATCACACTTTCACATTCAATTCTTTGTCCCAATCCCTAATTAACCTTTACATCATCATTAATAGGCCCCTATGACCCCATATTGTGCATCCCGATGCTTAATTTGATGAAATACTCGATAGAGTCACCATATAAACCTTATTTCCTTACTTCCTAGCATCGTAGTTAGAAAATGGACCCCTCTAGGACTAATTCATCATCTATGGTGAATGAGTCCCTACCAAGTGGGACTGATTCACCCAAGGGGGAAAATGAGTTCCATTTGGGTAATTTTTGGGTTTTAAGCAGGAAAAATTAGGGTCTATGTTTAAGTTTTTTTCATGTCAACCTTGGGGATCCAATTAATAGGAAAATAAGGTGAATTTCATATAAAATCAAGTCTCTAAACCCTAATTCACATCTCTTATCGTTCATTCATCATCTATCTTCTCCCTCAATTCAAGCAAGTTAGGGTTTTTACATTCTAAGTCATCAAGATAGCTTCCAAGGACATTCATGATCAAATATCATGGTAAGGTATTAACTCTATTGTTTCATTCTTCATTACATTCTTTCATCATTTTGGTTTAATTACCTCCAAAGGGGTTTGACCAAGCCAAACCCCCATGCCCTAACATTCAACATTTCTCTTTCTCTTCTTGTGTGTTTGCAAATTTAGGCATCTTGGAAGCTTGTAAATCATTGAGAATCAAGTTCAATTTTTTTTAAAGTCTTATTTTCATTGTCTAAGGAAAAATATCAACAAAAAGTCACTTTCAGGTTTGGAAATCAGACTTTCGAAGGTGGACACCTGTCAAGAACCGAAGTGCAGAACAGAGACTTCAATTTCCATCTTTACATTTTTAGAAATTCAAAAGTGGACTCCTTCACCATGGGTGGCGAATGAGTCCCACTTCTAGGCTTAATTTTGGTTTTCTACATTTTTGGATACCCATTTGTCTAAAATGGGCTATGGGACAATTTCCCAGATTTGGGACTAATTCTCCCAAAATGGAAAATGAGTCACAATAGGCCTAAAAATTTAGATCAACAACATTTCAAAAGTCATTTTAAGTCTCCAACAAGTTTACAGGTGCACCTCTTCAGTTTCATTCAATTCTGTTACAGTTTACTATTCATTTCTAGGTGTTTTTGCATTACATAATGTGTTTTCAAACAACATGCATTTCAATAGTTTTCACTTAATGATCAATAGATTTTATTAGTTATTTTCATTTATTTTATCTCATCTAGGAACATTTCATTCATATTTCCATTATACTTGCATTAGTTTGGGTGAACTACCTAAATTTTTGGCCTATCGCTCTCCTTTTAGGTGAAAAACCCTAGGAGTGTAAGAGAGCCATAGCACTCAAAAATCTATGGTTGATTTTGGTGAAACTACTTTTAGAATACTTTATTTTCTGATTTGTATTCCATCATCATCCTAGAAATAGCTTGCATGCATTAGATTTTGCATTGTTTTGCATTCTAGGGTTTCAAAAACATGCATTAGTGAAAAGCTCATTTAGCTTGCATTTTTGCATATAATTTCCTTAAATTTTTTTGAAATTATACATCTACATCTTAGGTCTACATCATACAACATCAAACACATCAAAACCAATTCAATTTTTTTGAAAATTCTGCAAAAACCTTTAATTGGGACTCATTCGCCATTCTAGGTGAATCAGTCCCAGTCTAGATTTTTAACTATCTGTTACAACATTAGAAACCTCTTTTTTGTGCTTCCTAAGCTTCCTAGTATCGTATAGTGTAATTTTGGAAAGTTTTGGGAACATTTTTTTATGTATTTAGGCCAAAAACATCATCCTAGACTACTCATTCTTCAAATCACTTCAATTGCAAGCATCCTTACATTTGAAAATGCTTACATTTGTTAAATTTTTCATAACATTGATAAAATTACTTTTCACTTTTTCATATACAATGTTTCTATAAATAAAACTTTGAATAAGTTTGATAAAAGTTCTTTTCATTATTTGATATGCATTGTTTTCATTTTTAAAGCTTTGCATATATTGGATAAAAATGTTTTGCATCTTTGGATTTACATTGTTTACATTGTCGAAACAATGCATGACATGGTTACAACTAATTTTTATTTTTATTCAAAAAATGTTAATATCTTACATCTTTAGACATGTTAAGACGCATTTCCTATCCCCACCCCATGAGAGTTTTTTTGTGAAAGAGACTACAACCTTGGACATTCCTAATGATCATATTTTTTTCTTCTCCTAATATCTCTCCTATTGGTGATGAAGATATTTCAGTAGAAGAATCAATTAATGAGAGTTTTAAGAATCCTAGTTTTTTCTCTCCTTTTACCTCTCTTAATGGACAAAACATTCATAACCAACATAACACAACCATAGGTATCTATAGACACATGAAATTGACATCATGCTTATTTAACTAATTCATATTTTCCTATCAATTAAATAAATCAAGGTTATTTAATTATCTCCTAAAGTCTCTTCATTTAATTAAATCAAATGTATTTAATTAAATGGATAGTGCATCAATTTCCTCCCTTTTGATTTAAATAAATCCAAGTATCTAAGTCAAAAGTCAAAATCACCTAATCACCTCTTAAATTAATCAAATCATGATTAATCTAATTCTAATCACCCATCACATCCTCTAGATTTTTCCACTTGCACAAATAAATCAATTTATTGATTTATTAATTCATCATTTTCTTTCAACTTGGCATAAAAGGAGAATATTCTTCCAAATTTGAATCTCCCCTCAAATTGACATGTACATCCAACAAAGCATTTAAGAGGTCTTACATGTCTCTTGCAAAGGTCAAACTTAGCATTTAACTCTCAAATTCAAATTTCAAATCTCCCCCTCTTTGGCACATTGACCAAAATGTGCTCATCCCTCAACCACTCACAAGTTGACAAGTGGCTCCTTCCTATTGGTGGATCTTTAGTCCCACATCCTCCATGTTTAGAATTCTTTTATCCTTCTTGGCTATGAATAGAGGCCTTCTCTATTGTATTAATCCTCCACAACTCATCATCTTGATCATCAACATATCTGGAGCTTATCAAGGATTGGGAAAGGGCTTCTTTCCACAGAAGCACCAATCCCCTATGAGATAGAGTTTGCATCATGTTTTGATATTATTTTTCTTGGTTTCATTGTTTATTTTATTTGCAATACGAAATATGTTATATTATTTCATAGAGATGTTTGAATATGTGCTTTGTTTTAACCAATAACCATGCTAATGTGTGTGTTAGGTTTTTAGCAATTTGCAAATTTCACCATCTACAGTATCATGACAATAACGTTCGTTCTTCTCCTAGTATCTCTCCTAGTTGTGAAGAAGATACTTTGCTCTTAGAAAATACAATCGATGACGGTCATGAGTATCTTAGTTGCCTCCCTTCACCTAGAAAAAACTCTTCTTGAGCAATAAAGTTCAACCAATGATCATTCCCCTACTTGTGATGAAGTCATTTTAGAAGAACCAATCCATGAATGTCGAGAACATTTGATTTGTAATTCTCCTAAAAACTCTCTTTCTAGGGATAATATCATGATACAAGACAAGGCTAACATTGACAATAACAATATTATGCCCTTACATGACAATGAAAGGCCCATATTAGACTCTCAATTTCCAAGGGATGTTAATATTATTCAACCTCAACCCATCCTTTACCCCCCTTCACAAAAACAAAAAAATCAAAACAAACTCGAATTAATCCTCTACCCACCTAAGAACAATGTTTTGCAGAAGCTGAGTCATAATGTAATGTTGTTCATACATATAACACTAGAAATAATCTGCAATCAATACAACCAACCCTGACACCCTTACCTTTTCCAAATCCCATTATTCATAGTGATCCTCGATTAAATTCAAGCATTAAGGAGTACAATCTTGTTGAACAACTAAAGAATACTCCTACTAAGATATCCTTATAGGATCTTATTCAAGCATCCCTTCACTATCACAACATGATCCAAGAAGCCTTGCAATAAGTTCCTATCACTTCTAATGCACAACTAACTAACATAGTAGCCATGATCCAATGAATAAATGCTAACATTGTTTTCCACCAAAGTGAACTCCCTCCTTTGGAAGTGCAAAAATAAAATGAAGCATTCATGATCATTTCTTAATAAAATCGAATAGGGATAAAGAAAGCCCTTGTTGATAATGGCTCAACCCTTAATGTGTGTAGCGTAAACCTCTTGGATAGGCTTCATGTGGATCACTAAAAAATTCAGCCTAATTCTTTATCCATTAAGGGCTTTGACAATGAAGAAAAAACACCGCTTGGTGTCATCACTCTACCTATTACAATTGGACAAAACACATTGAATACACCAATCCATGTTATGCCTCATAAAATTCCATGCATTAGTACCTTAGGCTAACCATGGATTCATGCAATGAATGAGGTACCCTCTACTCTTCATCGTAAAATAAAATACATCGACAACAACAAAATATGCACCCTTGACACTAACCTGAACCTTATAGTCTCTTACAACTTGAGGAAAACAAAGACAATCCCTTAACCACATCAACATCAACTACACTAGTGGAACTTGTACAACAAAACAACACATTCAACAGGTCACGAAGCTATTAGAAGATGATTGGGGCTCCTTGTATTTTGAACATGAATTCATGGGCGAGTACAATATTACACACAAAGATTGAAATAGGGGAAATGAAAAAGCTGATGACCCTTCAAAAGCATCCACCTCAACCACCTTTGACAATGCTTATCACCAACCACCAACCGATCCAAAAGCAATGAAAAAGACTTATAGAAAAGGGTATGAGCTTATGAAAAAAATTGTCTATAGTGGAAAAGGATGTAGTGCTCATGAACAAGGTATTCACAACCCTATAGAATTTATCACACAACAAAGAACTTATGGTCTTGGTTAATGTCATTTGATAAAAATTTCCAAGCCTTCACTCAACATCAAAACTTTCACAAAACATCCTCCTAAACCAATCCTAACAGTCGTACATCCTAAACTCATCAAAATGAGTGGTCTTGAAAATAATCCTTTAAAAAACATCAAACAAACAAATACACCTTTTCTTAATGTCAATGTCATCTTGCAACACAGTCATGAATTAAATTCATCAGACTTTACACTCTTGCATAGGTATGACATCTTGTACATCTAAGAAAGAAGTTTCCTTATCACAAACCATAAGACCACCTTCTACCATTGATCAAGAGGGTATCTTGTTGAGACTCCTCCAAGATCACTTGATATCTCTTCCTCCAAGAACTCGTAAGAAATTCTACTACAAGACTTCATTATGTGCCTATCATAGAGTTCATGGCCACTCCACTAATGAATGTAAGGCTTTGAGTAGTAAAATTAAAAATTTTAAGGAGTTTGGGGTTCTTCCTTATGTGGGGGTCACCTAGTTCCTCTAATTGATATTTATTTTCACTTTTATCAACCATTTAGGCTCACCATTTTCCTACACTAATTGAGGGCAAGGGGTTATGTAGCCTTACCACATATGTCACTTGTAGTTTCCTCCTTTGGCTAGTCATTAACCTTTCATGACCATATCAAAGCAAGGTTAGGATGTGGATGACATGCCTTCAGTTGGCTCACATGTGACATACCACCCTTTTTCATGATGTAACTTCTCAAAAACATATGACTTGGTATAGGGATTTCTGAGTAAGCTCTCATGTCCTCTTCTACTTTAAAGCAATTTCTCACAGTCCTGGTGTTTAAACAACCACTTTAAAGTGGGGGCATACGTCACCACTCACATTTCATTGTGTGATTTCTTTCTTCTTGCGATGTGTTCTTTTCTTGGTGGATTCGTTGGGCTTGATTCCCTCCAAGAATGTGACACTTCCTTGACACATCCTCTCTTGGAAACATTAAGCATGATGTTCCCTAAGATGAGACCTTGCACAAATTAAGAAAAATCCCTTTGAAAAGTCCTTGTAATATGTTGCATTAACAATGTCGATGAGTGTCAAGCATATGAAGTTTTTCTTACTTCATAGAGCTCAAAAATCATCTTCCTTTGTGGCACCTTATTAAAGTTATCAGGAGGTATAAATTTGGCATGGTTGACCAGGAATCCCATTCCGATGAATTTATTTTCCCATATCCACCTATGTGTTTGTGAGTACATACCAGCCAAGCATATGTTTCTCACCTTTTGGGCTTTCTCACCCAACGGACAACCAAGAGTTTTGTCGCCCCAGAGTGAGTATGGATTTTATTTTTGGAAAAATAGCCTAGATATGATCCACAACACGTAAAAATGGTAGAAGCTTAATCTACCTTATTTTCACTTCTCTTCCTTCAAGATTATTGCCATTGCATGTTCATGTATCTTGTTTTGCTACATATCATTCACCTTGCACGTGTCCTTCTGTACTTATGTCGGTTTGAATTAGGATATTCGATCCCGAGGGCTTGGCCACCTCCTTTGATCTTTGTTATCCTCAACCATCTGCATTGGTAAAATTGGACCTCTCTTGAATGTCTACTTTAGTGTGAGTTTGAAGCAAGTTCATCCTCTCACTAAAGTGAGGGCTAAATGTACCATAGGAAAAAGGAAACTTGCTTGATTTTGGGAATAATTGATGATAAATTAGACTTAATAAGGCCTTGATTTGGTGTTGTGAGGTGTTTTATAGGTCCACACTATGTCTTGGACCTTTGCAAATTGAATAAAATTCATCTAATGATGTCTTGTGAAGGTGTTGTGAAGTGTTGTAAAAGATTTTCATGCCTCTCTAGACTTAATGGACCCATCTTCCCCTAATTCAATGTTATAAAATATATTTAATTTCATTGTCACATCAATCTAGAAGGCTTGTGAATTAGACTTAATGGTAATCCAATGTTGTAATGTGTCTTACGCATTCACATTGAATGTTGTGCCTTCCTAGGCTAAGTGGACCTCATTTTAGTGTTGTAAAGTGTATTTAATCACACTTTCACATTGAATAATGTGTCCTAAGCCCTAATTGACCTTTAGATCATCATTAATAGGCCCCTATGACCCCATATTTTGCATCCTGAGGGTTAATTTGATGAAATACTTGACAAAGTCCATATAAACCTTATTTCCTTACTTCCTAGCATCCTAGTTGGCAAATGGACCCCTCTGAGACTAATTCACCATCTATGATAAATGAGTCCTTGCTAGGTGGGATTGATTTTCCCAAGGTGGTGAATGAGTCCCATTTGGGTCATTTTTGGGTTTTGAGTAGGAAAATTTAGGTTCTATGTTTAATTTTTCTTCATGTCGACCTTGGGGATCCAATTAATAAGAAAATAAGGTGAATTTCCTATAAAATAAAGTCTCTAAACCCTAATTCACATCTCTTATCATTCATTAATCATCTATCTTCTCCCTCAAGTCAAGCAAGTTAGGGTTTTTATATTGTAAGCCATCAAGATAGCTTCCAAGGACACTCAAGGGCAGATTATTCATGTCTTGTTGTAGAACTTCAAGATCAAACATCATGGAAAGGTATTAAGTCTATTGTTTCATGTTTCACTACATTCTTTCATCATTTTGGTTCAATCACCTACAAAGGGGTTTGACCAAGGCAAACCCCCATGCCCTAACATTCAACATTTCTCTCTCTCTTCTTGTGCGTTTACATATTTAGGCATCTTGGAAGCTTGGAAATCATTAAGAATCTAGTTACAAAGTTTTTTAAGTCTTCTCTTCACTATTTAAGGAAAAATATGAAAAAAAGTCACTTTTAGGTTCAAAAATCAGACTTTCAGAGGCAAACACCTCTCAGGACCCAGAGTGCAAACCAGAGACTTCAATTTCCACCTTTGTATTTTCAAAAAATTAAAAGTGGACTCATTCAAAATGGGTGGAGAGTGAGTCCCACTTCTAGGCCTGATTTTGGTTTTCTGCATTTTTGGATACCCATTTGTCTGAAATGGGCTCCATAACAGTTTCCCAGATTTGGGACTAATTCACCAAGAATGGTGAATGAGTCCCACTAGGCCTAAAAATTAGGATCAACAAAATTTCAAAAGTCATTTCTAGTCTCCATCAAGTTTACAGGCACACCTCTTCAATTTCATTCAATTATGTTACAATTTATTATTCATTTCTAGTTGTTTTTGCATTACACAATGTGTTTTCAAACAACATGCATTTCAATAGTTTTCACTTAGTGATCAATATCTTTTATTAGTTATTTGCATTTAGTTTATTTCAACTAGGCACATTTAATTCATATTTCCATTAGACTTGCATTAGTTTGAGTGAACCACTTAGATTTTGGTGTGAGATATATCTCTTTCCTTTAGGTGAAAAACCCTAATTGACCAAAAGAGTCATAGCATTTCACACTACCTAAAATCTATGGTTCACACACTTTTCTATGGTTTAATCAATTAACTAAGTGCAATAAATACAATTTTAGCTAAAATCAACCTTAATCTTGCCTTATTTAGAGTGTTGTAAAGTGTTGTAACACACTTTCACATTTCTCTAGGATTATCATTAATAATTGAGCTTTCTTATGCTTTAATTAGCCCTATTTTGCATCCACATGCCCTACTTATGTGTATTTTTGAGAATAGTTCTGAAAAATATCATTAAAAACATCAAAATCCCAAAACCCACCTTAAATTCCTAAGGTGGGACTCATTTGGCATTAAGGGCGAATGAGTCCCCATAGGTGGGACCCATTCGCCTAGGGCAGCGAATGAGTCCCATTTAGCTCAAAATTCAAATTTAATTTAAATTTTTGGTAGTTTTTTATTCTCTAATATCTAACGTTGGCATGTAGTGTTGTAATTTCAAGAATTATTGCATAATTGAGTATAAATAAAAGATTCTTTCTCTCATTTCCATACCTAGCATTCAATTATTCATGCATATAGTTCACAAGAGCATTTGAGCATTCATAAGAGAATTCAAGGCATTTCAAGGGCAGATTATCAAGCATTCTTCAATTGGCAATCATCATGTCAAAGATTATTTGCATCATGTTGTTTTAGAGCTACCAATTGTGGTGTAGGATTGTGTGATTCAAGCAAGCATTGCATTCAAGATCTATCAACATCAAGCTAGATTCCAAGTCCACGTCCATTGGAGCCATTACTTACATGATTGTAGCACCTTTATTGCTAGGGTTTTGTGAGTTGCAACATCACTATTTATTCATTCATCGTCCTCTTTTCTATTTCAAGGGTTTAATTACAAACAAGGGGTTTGACCAAGACAAACTCCTATTCACTAACCCCACAACATTTTCCCCTCTTCTTGTGTGTGACTTGCAGGGCTAGGTTGTAGATTTATCAAGAAGCAAAGTTGGAGAAAAGTTGTC
Organism: Sequoia sempervirens; assembly: GCA_007258455.2. NCBI lineage: Eukaryota > Viridiplantae > Streptophyta > Pinopsida > Cupressales > Cupressaceae > Sequoia > Sequoia sempervirens. Next base: position 149,621,378 of record VDFB02000002.1, on the reverse strand, counting down.
AAGTCCCTAAAAGTTGTCAAAGTTGTCATCAAATCTTGGAGAAGCTTGGAGAAGTTCTACAGACTAAATTTTGCAATTTCAGACCCAGATTTGAATCAAGAACAAAAAAGTAAACTGAAAGCTGCAAAACCCAGTTTTGAATTTTGAGAAATCTAGAAGTGGAATGATTTGCCACTATTGGTGAATGAGTCCCACTCTACCTGTCTGTCAGATATTTTTGCATATCTAAGTACCCATTTTTCTGAAACCTATTTTGGCATAGTTTACTCTAAACTAGACTAATTCACCCAACTTAGCATGTGAGCCCCAGTCAACATAAATAACATATTTTTTAGGATTCCAGTCCTCCACTTTGCCTTCTTCAGTTTCCCAGGTGCACATTTCTAGTTTCATAGTTTTATGTTGCATTTTAGTTGCATTTCTAGGTCATTTTGCATATCACACTCTGTTTTCCAACATTTTATGTTTTCCAAGTTTAAACTTGGTGGCGAACCCCTCATTAGATATCATTCAGCCCCTAGGACAATCTCCTTTGTTAGATTTCAATCTACTTTGCATTGGAATCTCAAGGGTTTGTTCTTGAGTGAAGTGTGTGAAGATTTGTCTCTCTCCTTTTAGGTCCAAAACTCTAAAGGTGTAAGAGAGCACATAATTTTCATCTTTTCATATTTAAATGATAAATAAACATCATCTCACAAGGGACTCTGTTATACGATTAAATATCTAACAAGTGGCACATAGTGGCTAGTACTTGCCTTTATAGTATTTTAAATTTAATAAAAATAAATGTAAGTTTTGTTAATGTGAATAAAATTAAATGTCAGTTTTGTTAATTATAATATTAACATAATATTTAAAAATGTCACATTAATGTTCATTTTTATTGCAATTATATAAATAATTGATTATTATAATGTAAATTGTATGATAATGTGTGCCTATATTTTAACCTAGTTACATGCATTTATATTAATATTAATAATTAATAATTTTATCTTAATTATATTATATAAAACCAATTATATGTTTAAAATTTTAATATCTTAAAGATATTAAAAAAAAAAATCAAATGATAGTATAATATAATTAAAAGAAAAAAATAAAAAATATGTATATATTTGAAAAATGAATGATTTTTTTATAAATTTAATTTCTTAAATATAGATAAAATAATAATTCAATTTTCTTAAAAACAGACAAAATAATAATTCAGTTTTCTAACAAACAACATACCATAATCAAACCATTTGTACAGAAACAAAACGAAATGACTATGGCACTGGCCCATATTGGGATCGAATTTAACCAAGTGTTGAATTATGATATCCAGTTAGGATTTGTAGCCTTCGCGGTATTTCATTCTAAAGGATTTTTCAAGTTTTGTTTTTATTCCTCAGGCAAAAACTCGTTTTGTTAGATGTCAAGAAACAGATGAGTAGCGCCGCGTTATCCACAAAGTCAATAGCACCGCCAATTTTCCTCAAATACTGCAAACGATGAACTGGGCCAATCTAAACAGTCGGTCACTATCATAACAGCTCGCCACACGTCACGACCGATTCTTTCATCACTAACTGCTACGCTCAATCTCCTTCCTTATCTTAATCTCACACCTACCTAGTTACTTCCTCAAAATTCTTATATAATCTCATCTACCCAAAAGGATTTATTCATCCATTTCACCGCAAAAATTCAAGGCAACTTTTGTTTTCTCTACTCCAGATCTCTCCAAGACCTACTCCATCATAAAATATTACTACACCGGAGTCATATTAGTTGAGGATTCTGTTGAGAAGCAGTGCTAAACGTGTACTAGAAAGATGGGGAGGTCTGTAATAGTAGCAGTACTTTTATTTGCTGTTGTATTGGAAACCTCCATGGCAGCAAGGCCTCTCAAGGGACAACTAGGTGAAGGTACACTATTCTTCCAGTCAATGCCCAGAGCTTCTGTGCCTCCATCAGGTGCAAGTGGGTGTACGAACTATGGTTCCTCCACGGGCGGTCCATGCCCATTAGGTAAAATGCACGTAGCAGGAGGATACCGTGTACGTCCGAACTTTCATGGTTTGTCTTTGAGCGTTGCACAATCTACTGGTATAGATCAACATTTTTGAACAGTATTGATGTTTTTAAAAGATCAGTTCTTTTTAGTTATTGTATAGTGGGTGCATTTCTTTAGTCGTCTTAAGAGGTATCGGACTGTAGAATAAATGGAAGATTTACCATAGCCTTTTGTCATGAGAGCATGCATGAATTGAAGCCTATTGTACCAAAATCATGGCTCTATTCTAATATTCTTTATATGGAGGTGAATCATTTTATGCTGAGGTTTCTATAAAATTTAATATAACTTATAGTTTGATGTAAATATGTTTTGACAGCTTCAACTGTAAAGAGTTTTGGGTTATCACCATTTGTTCACTAGTCTCATTAACCCATAAATTTCCAAATAACAATCAAAGATTATATGCTTAAGAGATTCTAGTCGTTCAATTTTACTAAGAATTAGATTATATAATCATAGAAGGCATAAAATTATGGTAGTTAAAATTTTGGATATTTAAAGTGCAAGTTGAAAAGTTCTAAAAAATAAACCTTAAAAATATAATTTGTGTATTATATAATGAATATTCTAATTTAAGAAATAGATTGGGGTGATTATGGGTTAGATTTAATTTATTTTAGAATATCGATATAATAATAAAGTTTATGGGTGCAATTGTAGAGTTAGGGAGCATAGTTTCCTAGTTTAGTGGTGTAGCTATAGATTTTAGGGACATAAATGACCCTCTTAGGTATACACATCCTATCTTCCAAAAGTTTTCTAATTCAGTAGAATTATTTTTCTAAAATATTTGATACATATCTTGCTTGTGCAATACATACATTTGCTCCTAATGATGAAAAATCCTTAGTTGATTTTGGGGACAAGTGGGGAAAAGATTGCAATGTTAAGAAAAATACCTCAATTAGTCCAATGTGTGGTGTATTTTAACCTTTAAAGAGAACAAATTAATTTTTTGAGTTTGTACAAATCTAATGACAAAGTAAAAGTGGCATGTGCAAGATATGGTGATGACAAGATGAAACCCCGAAGGAAATTAAGATGAATATAATTAAGGAGATGATTAAGATAACTTAGAAGGATGAGGGAAAAAATAGAAATGGTGCAATTCTTAGTGGGAGAGGATTAAGAAAAATATTCAAACTTGGGGTTTGGTAGGATGAACCATATTAATTCTAATGGTTTTCCATGAGAGAAATTTATAAAATAGATTGAAAACTACAATTTAAGATTTTAATTTTTTAAGGCTATGAAGTGAGGTGATCCTAAAGCTAGGATCACTCCTATGATTAGGGGAAAGACCAAAATTATTTGAAAATGGTTCTCAGAGTACAAGATACCTAAATAAGTGTAGAAACATAAGGTAGAGATTCTATTGTAGGCCATTTTTAATGTTATATTTCCCCTTTATTGGAATGGGGTGATGATAATATGTGAAGAATATTGCGAATATAAAGTACAATAACTTAAATTAATATTGCTTCATAATTTAAACTTTTATAAAGGATATGTAAAATGATACAATGGGGGAGTGCATACTCTCAATCTTGTTCTTTAGCTTATCCTTCAGTTCACACACATGTATCTATCCTTCAATTACAAAAAATAGAAAAAATGAAATAGAGTAACTATATGATAAATACATAAATACTTCAAGTACAAAATGAAAGACAAATAGAAGTGAATATTGAACATAAATGAAATGATAAAAGGAAATAGAACAATAAATGAAATAGGTGTAGAAGCAAAACAAAAAAATATACATGGATATAATGAAAACACTAGAGAGGAAAAGAGAGGGATAAGTAAACACATCAATGATCAGAAAATGTGAGAGAAGGATGTGGATGGAATATATAGGATAAATGTAGCTTTTTGAAGGCCTAGAAATGTTATAACTATTGAGATATGGAGTGATATAAGTAGAATTCAAGTTAGTAAAAGAAATATTATTGCTACCAAATCATAAGGATAAGATGAAAAAATAATAAAATAAAATGGCGTTGATGTGATCACTACCTAGCTATATTAGGTTTTATCCTTGTAGATTAGGTCTTATCTACAATCAAACCATGATAGTGATAGTTTCACATATTTTTATGTGTGCTTACTAGATAATAAATGATGTTACTATATTCCAAGTGGTAATGCTATAATAGTTCATTAGAAAGATAATAAAATTGATATGCCACCTTAAATTGATTAGAAAGTAGGAGTGTAGGTCAATTTAACATAGATATTAAAGGGGAGAAAAAAAAATTCCAAGGCATGCACAAAGGAAGAGACCCAAAAAAGAGAGAGGGTGATATATAGGAGATACCTCCAATAATAAAAGGGGTTTCCCCCAAGTGATATAGGTAAGTATTAATATGTATGATAAGAATCAAGTAGGAATAAGCAATATATTAACAAAAAATAAGATAATATAAGATAATAAATGATCACCTATGGAAGTCATATTAGATAGATAATGTGATGCTCGCAAGTCAAAAACATTAATATTAAATGAGATTCTCCCTAGGTAAGGATGATTTAAATAAATTAAAAGAGGAAAATAATTGCTTATCCTTCCACTGTAGTAAGGGTATCCAACACTAGTTTACTACCTATCCTTAATATATATTCTAAAATTTAGATTCCTAATTCATTCATAATTATTCTACTTAGGTTTATTGACATCCTCATTCATCTTCTCTATACTACCTCCATTGTGTATATTCTAGCAATAATTCTAAAACATCTATATTATGTAATCAACTCTAGGTGTGCTTAGCCTATCTCTATGTGCTATATATTTCTTTTAAATTGTCTTCATTCAAGTAGGACTTCACACATGCACCTAAAATAACCTTTTTGGAGCCTCTTCAAGAAAAAAAACCACCTAGAAGCCAACTTTGGTACCACTTGGTGTAGTTTAAACTAGGTTTTCTAATTAGAGATAACATAACCTAATAGCTAGTAAAATTTGAACAAATTTCAAACATGCTAGATGGAACAATAATAATATTAAGCTGTACATTAAAATAAAAATAAATATATTTAATGAATTACAAACATATTGAGAAATAAAAACCTAGCTATGATAAACTGAGATAATATCAATATTTTCTATGAATAAATGGATGATTTGGTTCCCTCTTTTATTGGTTATTTTATCATTCTATTTTTTCTAATCATTCTAATCACTCCCTTATTTTAAAAAAAATTCCTCTATTTTTCTCATGGAATGCTTTCCTTATGTGAAAATTCCTTATTACTCAAAATTTAGGGCACATTTGTAAAAATAATAGATAAACCTTTTTTTATATAAAAATGTTTCTATTTATTGTCAAAATAATTTCTAGATTGATTGTGTGATAAGTTTGCATCAAATTTTTAGATAAAAATTTTTGATCCATGATCAAGATGAAATTAGAGAGCTCAAGGAGAAGTTTTTTTATTTTGATTATGGACCATGAAGTGTGATCCAAAATGTTGATGCAAAAATTTCTCACACAATTGAATCCAAAAACCATTTCAACAATAAATAATATGGACTGTGGAAACTTGATATCATTAATATTTCTATTTAACATAGAAATCTATTATACTACCTTAATCACCAAATAGTGACTTGTATGAGTGAAAATCATTAAGGAACATGGTGTTGACACCAAAATTAATGGCTTTGATTCCTTATTTGGTCATTTTATCCCAATAATCTTTGTTGTTTGTGACTCTTTATCTACTGTATTCAATCCCAATTTAAATCATGTTAAATTTTTAATAAAAGAAAAGGAGTGTAGTGAACTATCTATGAAAGGATAATACCATTAATATAATTATCTGATCCATTTAAATATTATTAGTTTACAGTAGGTTGATTTCAATAAAGATGATGGAAAGCATTCCTTGCAATCCACATTATCAATATCTAGCATGTTGGATAGGTCACAAAAGGTATATGGTAAAATCACATTTTCTAGACAAGAAATTTCAATAGAATTGTGTCAAACATTTTAATCACCTAAAAAATTAGAATCATAATCAAATGCTTTCAAATAATTGATTTGAACTGTTTGATTTCCTTATATGAAAAATGAATAACATGAAGCACTAGTCCATGTAATGAGGTAGTTGAAGAAAAATAGAGAAAATGAATGTTTATAGAAGAAGTGCATATAACTAAGGAGGAAAATATAGAGCTAATGACGAAGAATATAGGAGTGATGAATAGACCTAGAGGTAAATGGAATAAGAAAATAAAATTTGGTAAAGTGTTTTAATCATGTCAATGCTTATATTAAAATGGTTGGATATGTAGAGGGAAAATGTATACAAGAACTTGTAACCATATGAATGTTGTGTGTACCTTCTACTAGATAATTAAATTATATGAGCCCTTGAATAAAAAAAAAACACATAGAATTTTGCATTCAACAAGGAACTCTACAAGAAAATATAAAGGATAATGTTATAAGATGCATTGATGAGAACACAATAAAGATTCTTTCGTGATTTGTATAAAAGTAAGTTGTTAAGATTACTATGTTGAAGCAATTGAATTAAATATTATGCATACAAGTCTAGTGATTGTCATTAAATTTGGATGTGCATATAAAATGAAACCTAATGAGAAATATGGATTTTAGAAGGTTGCTAATAGGATAGATAAACTTAGGATGTTCTTAGTATTTAGATCCTAACATAATATAATGAATTTATATAGAATATAATTTTGGTAGATCTACCTAAGCTTGAATATATAGCATGAGACTTTAGCTCATGCTAAGAGTGCACCATTTTTTATTTTTAAAAAAACTAAATTTCTATTTAGAGTAAGTGCACAAAGTTGAGTCCACAAAATGTCGAAGTGTTTGGCTTAGCCAAAAAATTAAAATCGGCATTGCAAAAAAGGGATCTCGATTTTAATAAATGAGATCCTGATTTTTAAAAATTGGGATCCCATTTAGCTTCGGGATCCCAAGCCTAAATACAAAACGGGATCCCCTTTTAAAAATCAGATCCGGTATGTGCAGATCATGATGCGCCAAAAAGTGTAAGTAAATATGATGGGTATTTGTAGGGTATGTGGTTGATGACTTTATTTTTACCCAAAATTGATGAAATGAAAAGGTTTTTAAAGGAGACTTAGCTTCCACCAATATAAATTATGCTTAATTTAGAATTTAATAAATAATTATTATTCATTTTCTATTTGAATTACGTACTAAAGCCCTAATTGATGTTTGATTGAAAACATCTATAGCTTTTAAATGGTATCACATTTTGAACCAAATATGTGTCACATTCTATGCTTTATATAATATAGGATTAAAAAAAAAAAAAATTGAATTTCATGAAGTTTTCACCAAGTTAAGGTAAGTGAGACATACTAGTTTTTATATTTTGCAAGTTGTAATAAAAAAATTCATAATTAATTATTTACTTGAAAAAATATAAAAAAAATGTACATCACATCTAGACATCGCTCTCTACATTTATATATAAAATATTATAAAAATAATATCATATTTTATTGTGGTTAGTGGCTGATAGACACCATTTATTTTTCCTTGAAATTTAAGTACTACCGCATTAAAATTTCAAATTTCACCAAATAGGATTTTTTCTTTTAAAATAACTTCAAAAGAGTTTAGGAAACTACATTCAATTTGCTAAGGGCTTATTCATATATTTTGAAATAATATATAACTTATTCAAATTTTTACATCAAGTTGCCCGACTGATTTTTTCTGAATTTTTGCCACTTAAGGGCCTTTTTTTTCCATGATGATCCTGCACATACCCATCCCATTTCATAAAGGATCCTGAACCAATGGACAAGGAACGAGATCCCAATTACTATGAAACAAGATCTCGATTTATAAAAATTGGGATCCCGTTTTGTAGAAATCAAGATCCTATTTTATAATGCTATTTATTTTTTTAAAAATGAACATAGTTAATTTTGCAGCAGATGGGATCTTGAATATAGGTGATAGCAACCTCCACAAATAGCTCCAGGTACCTGCCCACGCCCCTTTCTTTTGCATTTTTCCATTTCTTATTGAAATTGTGAAGAAAATAAGTGAATTTAGCATGTTTTTTAAAATTTATTTCACGTTTTGAGCATTATTTTTCTTATTATAGTAGAAATAAGTAATTGTTGAAATAGATCAAAAAATTCAATGAAACCTAAATATTTTTTAATAGAAATGAAAAAATGAACCTTGAATTGAGTTTTACAAACAAAATTTAACTTTTGAAACCTAAATTGTTCGATTAAACAAAAAAAATGAATTTGAAAACCCTAATTAAAACGAAACAAAAAAAATGCATTTGAAAACCCTAGAGATTGAAATGAAATAAAAAAATTGCATTTAGAAACCCTAATCAAGATTTTTCAAACCCTAAATTTAAATCAAATGAAAAAAATGAATTTGAAAACCCTAGTTTGAATTGAAACAAAAAAAATGCATTAAATGTAAAGAAAATTAGATGTGGAAACAACACTCAAACATCAAAACCCTCAGAAGAATGTAGATATACTATTAATTTTTCAATTATGCCTAACATGCACTTTGAAATAAATAGCGTAAAACATAGAATTAGGCAAATATAGATGTCACCAGATCATGGGAAAACCCTTACAGGAGAAAACCTAACGACAATTGAAGAGAAGTCACTTGTATTATAGTAACAAAATTACATACAAAGTTCACTTATCTTCGATGCCAGATTACAACAACTTTCACAATGACCAATCTTGTACACGAACCTTCAAGTTACAATCTTTACAGAATATAAATCACTCTGATACAATTCGAACTGTTCACACAATTGTTCTTTGAACCAACCAAACCATTGAGCATTTGTAACTACAAACTATATTCATGTCATTCCCTGTCTCACGAGCTTCCTCTCGTAACTACCACACAATGAATCGGTTTTCCAATGGTTCCATTCTACTGATATCCATCAGACTCCTAATAGGATGGCCAAATGGTCAAAAGGAAATCAAGCTATGTTGGCATATCGATGAGACACTGACCATGTCTCCCCAATGCCAACACAATCAACATTCAATATTGCCAAGAGTTCATCCTATCTGCAAGACATTGCATTGAGTCCAAGTGAGCTATTGCTCGTAATTTCCGCCATATGTCACCAAGACATATTGCTTTCACTGAGACATCCCATCGAGCCTTCATTGTTATTACAAAGCATCCAACAGTTGATGAGACTTATCGCTATCACCAGGAGGTTACATTGATGTTCAACTGTTACTCTGAAGTATTTAGCAGTTGGCAAGACTATGGTCCTTCGCTGAGAGTTCATGCCAAGCCATTAAGGGTTATACTGAAACATTCAACATTCAACAAGACATCACTTTCATTGAGATGTTAGCCCGAATACTCACAAGTCATACTAAGCACCAAACACTATTTAGCAAGACATTCATCTTTTGCAAGAGGTTTCACCAAGCTCTCTTATGTTACTCCGTAGCCATACTACTATCGGCAAGACCCCATGAGTTGCACAGACTACATACCGATCGCCTTGAGCTACTCCAATGACTTCAATTGTATCCCCGAGTGAATACTATCGGTGAGACACACCAACTATCGCCAAGAGGTCTTCTAGAGTGTTCAAGTCATACCAATGTCCCCAGTAAAAAGCTTTCGGTGAGACATCCATATCGGTAAGACTTCTTATCGAACACCCTAGACTCTCCCCGAAGACTTCAATAGAAAATGTTGTTGGCAAGACAATCATATCACTGAGAGCTCATAGCAAACATCCAAGACTCTCCTTGATATTCGATAAATGCCAACAGTCAACAAGAGGTCTCCACGAGCGATGAGAGGTTATATCGAACAAAATGTCACAGCGATAGGCTACTTCGGTGAGACAGAAGAAAGGTCACAACAACCTGTACAATTTCAACAAGGTTTCAATTGCTAGTCGGCCAGACACAAAAGATTTCACATCGAATTTTCCCTTTCAGAGGTTTCAGCCTGTGAGATTGAGGCACATATTTCCAACATTAAAAACCCTAATTTCTTATAAATTGAGACCCTAAATTAAAATGAAACAAAAAACTTTGTTAAAACTGTAAATTGAAATTGAACAAATCATTTTGATTTTGAAAACTAGGTAATTTTGAGCTCAAAAAAATTCATTTGCATTGCTTAAATGTTTTAAATTTTATTTGCATTGTATGGAAAAAATGATATGTTAAACTTTAGCCTAATGTTAAATTATAATTAGATTAGAAAACACATGTTAAAGAATAGTTAAAATTCATAAAGTTTACTAATTTTTGTTTACAAATTTAGAAAACTCCTAAATCCAAGCACGATAATTGATTCCAATTGGCACCAACTTGCAAGTCTAAATTATTCCAAGTGCCACCCAAACTTCACCCTAAGTTTGCTAAACCCTAAATCCTGAACTGTAAAATCTAAACCCTGAACACTAAAGCATTTGAATTTTTTCTTAGGACCTTAAAATGAAATTTGGTTGCCTTAAAAAACCCTCTGTTGTCACCATCTAGTAGAGCTTTTTGTAATGTTTGCACTTATTTGAACACATAATATAAAATATTTTGGTTTCTACAATTTTATGAAGAGTGGATGATCACTCTCTATGACACTTAGACATGATCAATAGGGATCTAAATCATTGGAAGAAAACTTTATTCTATTATATCCACAAGATAGGAGAGCACGAGTGAGAGTGCTATGGGTAAAGTTTCTTTCATTGTACATACCTAAAATTATGTAGAGGTTCAATGTCAAGAATGGGTTTCTTATTTGTAGATTTATGAAACTATTATGAATATCTAGAAATACCATAAAGTATAATTATAGCAATTCCAATTGGAAACACTTGGGTATATATCATATGAAATTTAAATAGTAAGGTGTTTATTATATAGGAGAGTTGATAATACATGGAAAGAGGTTTGTATGGGAATATATGTATTAAGAAACACATACCATGACCTCTATAGGATTTTTAAGATGTGATCCTAGATAATAATCCACCCATCCTCAAGCATAATGGGTTCTTTAGCAATTAAAGGAGATGATAACCATAAAATTACCTATATTTTGATACTATATAGATTTATGTGGAAGGATATAAATGTGTCAATAAGGAGACCAAGATGGAACCATTTAACACCTAAGGTACCTATTACATGGGAAAGGGAGGAGGTACATGATGATAGGTTGGAGGAACTAGGCTATTATTACAATAGAGAGAGGAGGAGGATTCATATTATGCTCCTATAAATAAGAGGTCAATTTAGAAGATTAAAATAACTCTAATAACAAAGGAAATAATTCTATAGAGGGAGTGAGTGGGATTGTTGAAAATATACAAGGAGAGAGGTGAAGGTCCCAACACCTACATAGAGTCCTACACGAAATACACCAATCTAGGTATTTCCTAGAAGGATCAAGATCCATGTTCAAGTAGCCTCTTTTTATTTTTGTATCTTCTACATATGTATATTTATTCCTTTATTATGTGATTAAAATTATGTATGATATAATTTATTAATAAGTGATTACAAGTATAATTATTAAAATATTTCATATTTATTTTGATATCCTCTAATGTAGGAGGAAATTTTTACTTGTTTTGATAGATGTATGTTATTTTTGTGATATGTATAGATTGATTCATTTTTAACATGATACTTTTTTTATTAGAGGGGTAAACACTTTTGACCCAGAGCTAGATGGAACCAATGAGGCCATAGTATGACTAAATTTGAACCTCACTAGACATCTAGATCCCTTTAAGCCATCCTTTAGGATCTATTAAGGGGATCAACTAATTTCTCAAAATTTGGTGAAGTTGCCCAAAACAACCAAATTTAACAATAATAAGATCATGCAAGATTATAATATGAATGAGATTTCATGATCTAGGTTGGTCACTTGAAACAAGAGTAGATCTCAATCAACTATTCCACAAGAAAATGTTCTTCACTAACTTGCAAGTTCATTATATTCCAAGGGGCACCAAAACTTCACCCTAAGTTATGTAAACCCTAAACCCTGAACTCTAAAATCTAAACCCTTAACACTAAACCATTCATTTTGTCCTACCTGACCTTAAAATGAAATTTAGTTGTCTTAGGAAAATCCACCAAATTTAATTCTTTATGCCATGTAATTTTTTCATAGGATATTACTACATATATCCCCTTAAGTTGTCATATTACCCTAAACCCTAAAGCCATCATTTTTTCTTAGGCTCTTAATGAAATTTGGTTTCCTTAGGAAACTTCACCAAATTTCATTCCCTTATGCCATGTAATTTTGTCCTAGGATCTTACTACACGTAGATCCCCTTAAGCTATCCTATTACCCTAAACCCTAAACTCTAAAGTCTAAACCCTAAACCCTAAAGCCATCAATTTTTCTTTAAAGGCTATTAATGAAATTTTGTTGCCTTGGGAAACTTCACCAAGTTTTATTCACTTGAGCCATGCCATTTTCTCCTAGGACCTCACTAGACGTAGATCCCCTTAAGCCATTCTCTCACCCTAAATCGTAATTTGATTTCTTAAGGGGTCCCAATATGACATTTCTTAAGGGGATCAAAGAAGTTTTTAAAATTTGGTGATCAAAGTTACCCAAGGCAACCAAATTTAACAATAATAAGATCATGCAAGATTATATAATTTATTAATAGTTAATTATATTTTCATTCAAGTAACATGTGCCTTAGACATAAATGAGGCTTACATATTTTATCATTTGTATCCAATTATTTAAGGCCATTTATATTGAATGGTTTAAAGGCATTTCCTAAACATGTATCTTACATCTTGAAATTACAAATCTAATGCAGGTTCACTCATATCTTAAAGATCACATGGATCCATTCAATAATATTCGCAATCCAGCTCCAAGCCATCCATCTCCACCACCTTCACCTCCACCTCCACCCACTCCACCTCGTAACCCCCCACCTCCACCACCTGAAATCAATGAAAATGCTCATTTGCAAGCACAAATCAATGCCAATGTTAGAACCATCCAAGATCAAATCAACATTATTCAAAATCAATAATGTGTCACACCTACTGTGAGGATGTTTGCATCTAGGATGCAAAACCTTGTTGATGTTGTCAGGGCTATGGATGGGATCTTATATGAGCATCGAAAATGGCTAGAGGGGAGGAGAACTTCTGATTTTCAAAAGGAAAACACAAAGAAATGAAGAGATGCATTAGAGAGCCACAATAGTTTCTAAATTAAGAAAATGATCTTAAATAGTTATGAATTTATGAATTTGGTGGAATTTATGAACTTATAATGAATAATATATAATAGTATATATTTTATGACTATCTACTAGATCATGATTTTTCCTACTGAAAAATTGCAATATATTTGTGTGTGTGTGTTGGACATAAAATGAGATTTTGTGAATGTTTCAAGTTTATTGTTTAGTATGTACATGCATGTATTAAAAATTTTCATATAGTTCTTAAATTTTGAAATTTGAATGTATGTACATAGTTTAGTTTAATGATATGTACACATGCAAGTTATGCATCGTATTTTTTATTTTAAATGCATGTACATGTTAAATTTTGAATTTTGTATGGACATGCTCAAGTTCAATCAATGTATATATATGTGAATTTCAATTAAATATATGATCTTAATATATGTATAAACATCATATTTTGTATGATTTAATGTAGGTGCACATTTATATCTCATATCATGGATGATTTTAACATTGATGATTTCATCAATCCACCACCTCAGCCATAGCCACATCCACCTCCCCATCCCCCTCCACCTCCCCCTCCACCTAATATGCCACATCCAACACTTATCGCATTTGACGAGGCTTGCTTGCGAGTATGTATAAATGATCAAGCACTTGGAAAATCAAACTAATGCTATGCAAAGTCAAGTATTGATTCCAATTATTAGATGTGAGACATTTTGCATCTGCAATGCAAAACATTTTTGATGCCATCAAGATGATCGATTTTGATCTTGATAGGCATCGATGAGAGAGAATAAATGAGACAATTTTATTTTGATGGTCTCTCTTACAAACAAATATTAGACCTTAAAATAATGAAAGCCCATCTAGGCCCCTACTTTCTTGACCTCATTACTCAACAACCCATTCCACCCAACAAATCTAGAATATCCATGAGGTGGTGTACATCTGTATGAGCAAGCATTTTTGTGATCGGCGGTATATGGTTTTTGATAGTCCTTGGCCATGCTAATTGGGAGTGCCCATTGTATTTTTTGAGGAAACTGTATGTAGAGTTTGTTATGGGGAAAAAGCCCAATTATTTTGATTTTAAATCATTTCAGGGTGTTGGTGGCGGCATGCCACAATAGAGGTAAGGGGCAAGGGTTGATCCCCAATGCCCCGTGGCGTAGCAACCCTTTTGTTGTTTTGGTCCCATTCACACTGTACATCATCAAGCTCGTATCACATTAGTCTCTAGTGCACTTGCATGAGACCTTGATCATACTTATGTATAGCGTGGGGAGCATAAAGACATATAATGGAGGAGTTTTTTGTGGATTTGGTTCTATACCGCCTAGGTGTGTTGAGGTCAGCCCCATATATATACTAGTTGTCATCATATACAGGACCTGATCGTGCCACACCCAGTTCGTGCGGGATGGGGAGATCGCACTATTTGTCGGTATAGATTGATAACAAAGTCAGAATATGACGGGTATGTGGCTAACAACTCTTTTTGAATTCAAAACTGATGAAACGAAAAGGGTTTTTAAAGGATATCCTCAGCTTTCCACCAATATAAATTATGATTTAATTTGAATTTAATAAGTGATTATTATTCATTTTCTATTCAAATTATGACTAAAGTCCTGATTAATAGGTTGACTGAAAAACATCTATAACTTTCAATAGTATCATACCTTTTGAACTAAAACATAGTACACCGTCACACTTCCCATAAGCCACATAATATAGGATTAAAAAAATTTGAATTTCATGAAGTTTTGACCAAGTTAAGGTGTCAGACATATGAGCTTTTATATTTTTTAAAATTTTGTAATAAAAAATTCATAATTAATTATTTACTTGGAAAAAAATTACAAAAAAATATCCTTCACATCAGGACATGAGTCCTCTACTTATATCTAAACTCTTATAAAAAAATATTATCATTTTATTGTGGTTAGGGTGGTCGATGTACACCTACTCTTTATTTTTTCCCTAAAATTTATGTACTATTGCATTGGAATTTCAAATTTTCACCAAATAGTTTTTTTTTCCTTTAAAAAAACCTAGTAGTTTAGAAACTACATTCAATTTTCTATAGATTCTATTCTTACTTATTTTTGAAATAATATAGAAAACTTATTTAAAGTTTTACAACAAGTTTTGTAACTTTGTTTTTTCTAATTTTTTTGTCACTCAAGGGCTTGTTTTTTCCATGATGATCCTACACATACCCTTGCATCAATTCGCTTGTAGAGTTTCTTACACTAGACCATCACCCTGAGGACACTGTGACAGGTATAAATATGCATTTATGTACATTTATTTTATAAGAATTTTGATGGATGTATATATCGAAGAAAAGTTTGCAATACATTTTAACAATCAAATTGTTTGGTGTACATATGACACTAACGATGGGGTAATCATCTATTCTACAAGTACATACATCAAGAACGGTCATACTCAGCAACCCTTTTGGGGTATTTTGATTTCAATTTTTAAAATTATATATGAAATCATAAATTTAACTTGATTTTTAAATTTATAATTGAATCACATATATGTTTGAAATATTTATTTTGGTTTAGGTGAGTCAATCGGCATCAACGTCGATTCCTCCTGAGGGATTGTCAACCACTCCTACACTATCGGGTGTCATAGATCAGAGGCAAGTACATTCATATTGTAAATTTTTTTAAAGTTAACATTAGTATATGTGGACATAAAAATTTGTAAATGGATAAAATTCTAACACACATTATTAGAAACAACATAAATATTCAACATCCATATGAGATAATCCAACATGTTTTAAAATGTAAATAAAAAAACTAATTAAGAACATAAAAAAGAATAATGGATACCTATCCCATAGTGGATTGGTGCTAATTTGATGTGAAAAGTAGCCCTTTCCCAACCCTTGACAAGCTTGATGTTGCAAATGATAATGGAAAAAATTAGCTCTCAATGTGAAGAGAGTAACTTTGCATGAATTGTGGATCCTAAGATGAAGAATGAGCCTTCAATTTATAGAATCTCAAATTGAAAGAGTGCCTAAAAGAGAGCAATGTGGGACAAATATTTAGCCAATAAGAAGAAGCCACTTGTTACCTTGTGAGTGGATGGAGGATGTGCAAGTTTTGGTCAATGTGCCAATAAATGAGATTAGCTGGCTTTTTCAAATTCAAATTTGGCTTGTTGGAGGGAGAAAAAGGGACTTAAATGCCAAGTGGGGGACATGTAAGAGGGGAGTTAATGCCATGTTGGAAGGGACAAGTCAAATTGTTTTCAAATTCAATCTTGAGGGAATATTCTCCAAAGATTCCTTGTTAAGGGAAAATGTGGAATTAATAAATCAATAAATTGATTTATTTTTCTAGTGGGAAAAGCTAGAGGATGTGATGGGCGATTAGGATTAGATTAATCATGTTTTGATTAATTTAAGATGATGATTAGGTGTTTGACCCATTTGACTTGGATACTTGTATTTATTTAAATCAAAAGGGAGGAATATGAATTTTGATATTTTAATTAAATAAAATTTGATTTATTTAATTAAAAGGATGATGTAAGATAAAGGTTAATTTATTCAATCTAAAGGAGATGAACTTAGGGGATGATTAATTTAATCAAAAGATGGAATGTTAATCAAATGAGGTAATTATTTAATTAAATAAAGTGAATTTATTTAATTAGAGGATGAAATGTTAGATTTAATTAAATAAAGGCTATTCAATTAAAATGGTGAATTGAAATGCATGCATATTTTTCATGTATACATTTTTCCCCTCTTTGAAGCAATGTACTTGTTGCGTTGGTTCAAAGAATAAACTTGCCGCAATAAAAAATTTAAAAAATTTCTAATTTTTTTCGGATGCCCCAACAGAAAGTACACTAGTACATTGCCCCCTTGAGAGATGAAGTGAAAATTTTTTATTTGAGGTTTGATCTCACAATAAAGAGGTTCAAGATGGATGGTTATGATGATGATGCAAATGAGATGGTTTCAAAATGATTAGAATAACCAATCTATATTATCCTAAACAACTTAAATGATGATGCCATGCATGTGAGATGGATGATCAATGATGCCTATATGATTATGCAATAGATGTTTTATGCATGATTTTATGAGATGCTTAGACTAATAGATCTACATTATGATGATGAACATGCATGCGAGATGATGTGTAGAAAGCTGATGGTTTGTGGATGCAGGGTGGATGCACTGGTGATGATAATTAACTATTCATGGTGTGATGTTAGTGTGGAGAAGAACAAACAAGAAATGAGATGATGATAAGAGGATCCAACAAGCCAAATTTATGAGAGATGATGATGAGAAATGGATGATTTACTTATCAAGAATTGGGATTTTAAAAGGGTCACTTATCTTATGTTTGATAACATGCATAAGTATGATGCATCAAGGTATAAAGAACCAGGATGGTGTTGTACTTAGTGTGGTGGACTTTGACTCAACAAAAAAATAGGAGTATTCTTGCTCACACTTGATATACGGAAACCTTGCTAGGATGTACCTAACAAAGCAAGTATTCACTAAGTTATATCACAAGGATGTCCAACAAGCACAATAGACAAAAGGATAATGATCAATGCCACATTCCTTTCTCTCTAAATCACTTTGATTAGACATCATTGAGAGGTCATTGGAATGAGCTCAATAAGATAAGTCAAAAGACAAATATAAAGTAAACAAACAAGTTGATGTTCTTCAATACCACTAAGCAAAAGTAAATGTGCTTTAAGGATAAGAAATGAATGCCCATTGTAGGAAGGATGCATCCTAGGACATGATTTTATTAGATGATTGATTTGGGACTGATTGGGTGATGGGCTATCAACACAAAGAGTTGACCAACTTGTTTACATACTGACTTAAACCTGAGACTTAACATTTTGAGTTTTCACTTTTCACTTGCTAGACTTGTTTTTGATTGTTTCACCAAAGGTTGAGGATGACAATCATTTATTATGAGTGGTGTTTATTGTGGGTGTAAGCGAGATGAGACAAATGGATTTTTTCAAATATTTGGATGTTTTTAGAGTTTTGCAATGTTTTGAGGCTTTTTTTTAGTATTTTTTGAGATTTTCCAAATGTTTTGGTTTTTTTATTTTCAAATGTATTAGGGTTTTCTAAGATTTTAACCAAGAGACTGACCTAAAGACCTATCCTAGGGGCCTCAGGGGTTAATTGAAAGATTCGCCTTGCCTACGTTATACACGCAAAGACCACGTAGTTCGACTGATGACTTGACCAATTTACAAATGAAGATATACATGATGAGATGTTAGTTTATTATGAAAGACTCCTAAAGGAATGACCTAAGTGTCTTAGGGGATGACCAAAGATCAACCTTGCCTATGTTCAAGGATTAAAGACCCATAGTTCAACAAAATGACTCTATTTTTGACTGACCTTTTGACCTATTTTTGGATTTTGATACTTTTTGAATGTTTTTAGATTTTGGTGATTTTAGGACTTCAAGAATATACACAAATTTGATTTGATGAGAACATGCCCCCAACGTGATGCAATAGACTACTTCGATAGAGGCAGGACAAACTAACTTTGAGAATGGGCCGAGTAGTACTACGAGGGATCATGACATGAACACAGCAACAACTTATGACATGAATACCAAATAGATGGGTGATGGATGGAGATTTGAATGTGATGGATAATGGAAAGGAAATGTGTGGATGATGCAGAACAAGCCATAAAGATCCTAGTGGATGGAAAGTGCTTATTTACACAAGGTGCCTATTTTCCAAGTTTTCACCAAGGTACTTGTCTAAAGTGCCACCAAAGTGGTTTTCACCAGAGGACAATTTTTTCTTTACTATTTTTTATCCTTTTTCTAATTTTTTTTTGGATTTTTTTTTATTTTTATTTTTTTGTTGTCACCAAGATCTCTGTTTCCCAAGTTTTCACCAAGGTAAGCATTTCTTCAAGACATTTTCTATTTTTTTTGGATTTTGGTTCTATACCTTGGAAATATTAGGTACAAACTTTGAGATGAGAGTTGTTCATGGGCTCTTGATGAGGTTCCCCTTCGGGTGTTGATAATTGATATGCCCCTAAATTATAGCTTGTCATGATAACAAATGGTCCCAACCAGTTGGGTTCAAATTTTTCTTTACTGTTTGGATTTGGGACGTTCTTTTGATTCTCCTTTAGTACCAATTCTCTGACTTGGAAAGTCTTGCTTCTGATTTTATTGTTATATCTCCTCTTGAGTCTATTTTGATAGACTTGCAATGATTTAAAGAATCTATACGCCTACTCATCTAGTAGCTCTAGCTATCTGCCTTATTACTTGGTACTTTCATCTATGATGAAATTTTTAGTGATATCTTAGTGACGCGAGCTCGATCTCTTCATGGGAAGTATTGTTGATTTGTCGCATCAGGAGAAAGGGGTGGCACCGTCGTGTGTGTGGGTCGCTGGTTTGATAGGCCCGTGAGGCAAGATTTGATGTAGATGCTAGTCATGACCCACGCTATTGAATATTTTCTGAGGATCTTTAAATGGTTTTATTTGTGGCTCTCGCCAGCATATTTCCATGATAGTATGGGGTGAGTAGGCTTGTTGGATTTTGAAATTTCTGCTACGTTGCAGAACTCGCTTTATTAAATGGTGTCCCTTTATCTAAGATAATGGCTTGTGGGACAATCGATCGACAAATGAGATAGTTTAGGATGAACTTGATATCTCGCTTCCTAGTTATATATGTCATGGGTATGGCTTCCACCCACTTGTAAAGTACTTTGTATGTTATGATGAACTTCTAGGCCATTAGATGAAGTGGAGGATTTTCCCAATGAGATCGAAACCCCACCGTGAAAAGGGCCATGGTGTGATGATGGGATGAAGTTTTGAGTTGGAGCATGGATGAGGTCCCTGTTGCTGACACAGACACCTTCGGCGTAGTCGTGGTGCCTCCCCCTTTCCATTATAGGCTAATAATACGCCATCCTCAACAATTTCTTGGCTAGGGTCATTCCACTTGAGTGTGAACCACAAATTTCATTATGTACTTTAGTTAAAGTGATCAATGCCTCCTCAGCATTTAAACAACATAATAAGGTTCCTTCTATGCTCCTACGATATAGGGTATCTCCTAGGATGATGAATTGGGAAGCCTTTTTGACAAAGGTTCATTTTAAGGTTGAGGGTAAGTCAACAGGTATGATACCTATTCACAGGTAGGTATAAGGCATGTGTAGGATCATCATGGAAAAAATAGGCCCTTAAGTAGCAAAAAATTAAAAAAAATAGTTAGGCAAAATCCTTGACGTGAAAAATTGAATAAGTTATCTATATTATTTCAAAAAATATGTAAGAATAGAACTGTGAGTAAATTGAATGTAGTTTCTAAACTACTAGGTTTGTTTAAAAGAAAAAAAAATCTATTTGGTGAAAAATTTGAAATTTCAATGCAGTAGTACTTAAATTTCAGGAAAATAAGTAGGTGTCTATCTCGACCACCCAACTACAATAAAATGATAATATTTTTTTATAATATTTTAGATATAAGTAGAGGACTCATGTCATAATGTGATGCATATTTTTGTAATCTTTTTTCAAGGTAATAATTAATTATGAATTTTTGACACAAATTTTAAAATATAAAAATCGTAGATGTCCGACTAATTTTAACTTGGTCAAAAATTCATGAAATTCAATTTTTATTTTTTTAATCCTATAGTATTCAAAGCATAGAATGTGACGTGTGTTTTGGATTCAAAAAATGTGATACCATTTGAAATCTATGGATGTTTTTCAATCAGCCTATCAATCAGGACTTTAGTCGTAATTTGACTAGAAAATGAATAATAATTACTTATTAAATTCAAAGTAAAGCATAATTTATATTGGTGGAAAGATGTGAATCTCCTCTAAAAACCCTTTTCATTTCATCAATTTTGGGTTAAAAAATATCGTTAGCCACATACCCATCATATTGCCATTTTTTGGCCCATCATGATCCTGCACATACCCATAAATGTCATGGTACCAAGGATCACCGGGACCAACGATTTCACACAAAAATTTTGATTCTAGTACCTCAAATGTGGGTATGAGAAGCTGCTCTACCAATAATTCATATTTTGGGACACTATACGGGCTATCCAGTGGGGATCCAATCATTGCCATGGAGTCTGCAGCTCTGTTGTTTGCTCTAGGAATCTACTCAAATGTGATCTCGATAAAGGATTCCTTGAGAGTCTCCACAAGTTTCTTATATGGATTGAGCTTATCATCCTTAGTCTGGTATTCATCATTCACTTGGTTTATTATCAGCTAAGAGTCTCTGTATAGTCTAAGGGCCATGATGTGCCATTGCACTGCTATTCTGAGACCTATGGTTAAAGCCTCGTATTATGCAATGTTGTTGGTGTAGGGGAATGCCAATTTATATGACCTTGGTATGTAGTCCCCTTGTGGGGTGAAAAATAAGAAACCGGCTCTTGATCCATATTGTGTGTATAAGCCATCAAATTAAAGTTTCCAGTGGTCGGCTATGTTGAGATTGAAGATGGATTCATCTGGAAACTTTAAGATGAGAGGATTCTCTGAATAGATTGGTGCTTCTGCAAATTGATCTATGATGACTTGTCCTTTAATTGCTTTTCGCTCCACATATTCAATGTCATACTTTGATAGTATCATGGCCCATTTGGCCATTCTTCTAGTGAGCATTGCTTTTGAGAGTAAGTACTTGAGGGGATCAATTTTGGTGATGAGTTTGACTTTGTGCGCCAACATGCAATGTCTAAATTTCTATGATGTAAACACTACTGCTAAACATGCTTTTTTGATGAATGAGTAGTTTAACTCATGACCGAACATTGTCCTATTGATATAATATATGACCCTTTCTGTTCCATTTTCATCGTGTTGGGCTAGAAGAGCTCCAAGGGCTGCTATTATTGCTGACACATAGAGAATTAATGGCTTTCTTGGGATCAGTGGCATGAGGAACGGTGGTGTAAGTAGATATTATTTAATCTTATTAAAGGATTATTCACACTTGTTATCCCACTTGTACGCTACTCCCTTGTGAAGTAGGTGAGAGTATGGATTCTATTTATCTTCTAGTTGTGCTACGAACCTTTGGATGGACTGAATCCTACCTTGGAGATCTCTTAATTGTTTCAATGTTTTGGGTGCCTCCATCTCGAGGATTTATTTTACCTTAGTAGGGTCTACCTCAATACCTCTCATTAATACTATGTATCCTAGAAAATTTCCTAATTGTATGCTGAAGACACACTTCTTTGAATTTAATCAGACCTTCTATTCCTCTAGCCTGTCAAAAATGGCACTTAAGGTTGCTATGTGATCCTTCCTCTTTTTGGATTTGGCTACTATGTCATCAACATAATCTTCAACAGTTTTATGGATCATGTCATTGAAGATTAACATCATGGATCTTTGGTATGTTGCCCCTGAATTCTTCAAGCCAAATGGCATCATATTCCAGCAGTAAGTCCCCCACTGACAAGTGAAGGCAGTTTTGTGTTGGTCTTCTTTAGCAATCATTATCTGGTTGTATCCCAAGAAATTGTCCATCAAGGAAAGAATTTCATGTCTTTTCGTCATGTCTATGATCATGTCAATGTTGGGCAATGGGAAATCATCTTTTGGACATGCCTTGTTTAAGTCCCTGAAGTCTACAAATTATGATGCCCCATTGGGTTTTGAGATGGGAGCTAGGTTTGACACCCATTCTGGATAGTCTATTGGTCAAATGAATCCTATGTCCAATAGCTTCTTTAGTTCCATTTTGAATGGGAAGGTAATCTAAGGGTGCATTTTTCTGAGTTTTTGTCTAACAGGTTTTGCTTTAGAGTATATTGCTAAGCGATGAACTACAATTTTAGGATTGAGCTCTGGCATGTTTGTGTAGCTCCATGCAAAGTTTACCTATCTCTCTCTCAAGAAGGTTGCTAGGAGTTCTTGTTCTTCTGATAGTAATGACTCTACATAGAATGTGATGTGCGGAGTCTCCTCTATTCCTAGATTAACTGGATTGCACTTTTCTGCTAGGACTATTGATTTTCCTTAATCAAGAGCTCGAAAAGGAAGATTGAATCCCCCATCCTTAGGTGCCTCAAAGAGGTTTTCACCATTGGGTGCATCCTTTATTTTTACTTTTTTTGAGTCAAAGAGTGCCACAGTTTGTTTTTCACTCAAGGACCTAGAGATTATTCTTAGTTTTTTGCTTTTGCGACTGAGGGATTCAATTGTTTCCCCATAATAGGCCTGTGTATCTAGCTCAATGATGAATCTTGATTTGTGATTCCACATGGAATATTATCCCACAGTCCCATGAATTCTAAGAGCACCTCATCATTTTTGAATGTGTCAAGAATTAGTGGTCCTCATTGGTCATAATTGATGAGTTGGGGGTAAACTAGGCAGATTTCATGATTTTGATGGTCCGACTCAAAGGATAAGGTGTTAATCATGAGAAGGGTGGTATCCTCAAAGAGGCTAGGTAGGTTGGTTATGGGATCCTCATCATCACTACTACTACAGACATCAGTTATGTCAAATTTGAAGTTGTCTATGACTCAACTTGTAGATATGGGTAAGCAAAGTTCAGCTATGGATTACTGAGGAGGATTATTGACCTTTCTAACTAGAGGACTTTGACCACATATGGTTATACTTAGAGGGGTGCATCTGAGGCCAAGGTTTCTCATTCTCGTCTCTAGAATGATAGGCATTCTAAGCCCTTTGTTATTTTTTCCAAGTCTCTGGTTTCTTTCATAGCCCATTGCAAGCATCATTTTCAAACCTTTGCTTATGTCGTCCATTGGTAGATTGGTTGCTAGTCTATTATCTTGGTATAGGAGATAAGATGGGTCCTCCTCTATGACTTCTCATCCGAGATCTCCCCAACTTCTAAAGTTGGGATATTCTTCATGGGATGCTTGAGATGTGAAGGCTTCATTTGATTGCAGACGTCCTCGTGATCTAGGAGATTGTGGTAACTCTCCTACCACAAAATCATTTTTGGGAATCATGTAGTTTCTAAAACCATTATCTTGGATGATGGATTTAATCTTAGATATGGTGGGAATGGAAGGAGTGGCAGGTGTCTATTGTAGAAGTGGAAGTGAGGGTGGCTGGATCAATGTATGGTGTTGATGGGCCTTCATCATTTTTAGGCACTTGAGGGATTTTGTAGTATTTTGCCTCAAGGTTCTTGCAGTAGCAGAATGGTTCAGGATCTCCATGGATGGTGACCTCTTGTCCTTCATATGTGAATTTGGCACATTGATGGAAATTTGATGCTACTACTTGCATTACAAGAATCCATGGATGTCCTAGGAGAATGTTATAAGGCAAGTCGAGGTTTAGGGCTTGATAGGTGGTTTTCATGATAGTTGGCCCTACTTGAATAGGGATTCTGATTGTGCCTTGTGACACTCTTTCCTAATCATCATATGCTCTTTTTGTAATACATTTTCCTTTGTCAATGGAATCCTTTGAGATTTTTAACTATTTAATGAGCTTGAGGGAACAAATATTCAAGCCTGCACCTCCATCCACCAAGACTCACTTGAATTTACATTTCTACACTAGGACCTCTAAGTGGAGTGCACCGTTATGAGATGGTTGAGTGGGAAAATCTTAGTCAAAGAATGTAAGGAGATTCGGGGTGATGATGTTTCCAACCATAGCTTGGAATTGTTTCACATCAAGATCTATGGGGATAGTGGATGAAGCCAATGCTTCCTCAAGGATTTTCTTGTGGGCAGATGAGATTTTTAATAACTCCATATGGAGATTTGTGCTAGCGTTATTTTTAGCTGATCTAGGACATTGTAACCATTGGGAATGGATCTTGAATTGTAAGTAAAAGTTTTGTTTGGTTGAGATGATCTTGCGATAGTAATTTTTTTGCCTCTTGTGGTGACTCCACAATCAGCCTGAGCTCCTTTGATAGTGATTATTGCACAATGTTCATCTAGGGAAGCGATCAAAGTTTCGTACACATGATTCATGTTTTTGAAGGTGCCTTTCCCCTTATCAATGTTATTGTTCCCTTTATTGTTATGGTTAGGCATCAGATTCGTGTATATTTTGAGGTTTAGGTTTCCTATTGGTTGTTCCACATTTATGATTCTTTGATCAATGAGGTCTTGGATTATGTTATTTAACCTCATGTAATTGTTAGTGGTGTGCCCTTTGATTTTGTGGAAGTCACAGAGCTGATTTTCGTTGTACCAAGGAGGTTTAACGTCTAGTTCTCGGTAGTTCTCATAGGTGGGAATCTTGATGAGGTTTTTGTTTATTAGTTTCTTCATGATGACTTCAAGTGGTTCCCCAAGAGTGGTGTACTTTCGCTTGATGGAATTATTGTTTTGTTGGGGCAGTCCCCTTTGATCATTGATGTTATTGATTGCTTGATTGTTTGGTTGTTGTGTTTCTTAATGGTTGTTTTGATGATGGTTTTGGATTTATTGTTATGGTACGGATTTGTTTTTCTGAGGGGCACTGATAACAAATTTGGCATCAATGACACCATTGTTGGTAATATTTTATTTTCTTTCCCAAGTGTGAGGTTTGTCATTGTAATTTGTGGGTGGCTGATTGTTTTGTTGTTTAGGGTATGAAGTTGATCCTCGAGGTTGTGTCATAAGGGCTCATTCAATGCTAAGTGCCTTGGAAATCAATTGGTTGTACGTTGTGATCCCTTGAACTTTGAGATTGAATGCCAAGAGGCCGTCAAGGTTGGATATGATAGTGCACACTTGTTGGTCCTCGGGCATGACCCATTTACTTCGATTGGCCTTGGATCACCATCATTGTAGGAATGAAGTAAATGATTCATTCTCACCTTGTTTCAGAGCTGATAGTTCTTCAAGACTGACATCTATGGCGATATTACATGCATAGCTTTTGATGAATGCGTCTATGATTTCTTGGAATGTCTTGATGCTTGTAGGTAGGCGACATAACCATTCCATGGCGTGGCCAGCCAAACTCCTAGGAAATAGCCACATCAGATAGTTATTGTCATATGCAACTTCCATGCAATGAACCTAAAATTCCCTTATATGATCTTCAGGGTTTCCCATCCCATGATACTTATTGAATTTTGGGATCTCAAATCGCTTTGGGAATGGTTTGATTACAAGGATTTTTTTGAACGGATAAGGAAACAAGTTTCTAGGTGTTTTCATGGTTTGCTCCGATTGAAGGTCAAGCACTTGTTACAAGAGCAACCTAATTTTTGTTGTCACATCATTTTGTGGATCAGGGTGTGGGATGAAAGTGTTCTGGGGTGGTGGGATTGTTGTATTGGTTGGTATGTTGATGGATGATGTTTGTATATTTTGTTGAGCCAAGTATGCTTGCAATTGTTGTTGTACCAACAACACTTGTTGTTGGTCTTGTTGCTAAGCTTATTGTTGTGGTTGTTGTTGAGTTTCCAATTGGGCTGCTTCCTATTGTTTTTGATATTGCTTTAGCACTTGTTGATATGCTTGTTGTTGTGTTGTGCTTGTGCTTGTTGTGCTTGATATTGGGCATTGGCTTGAGCATGTGCTTGAGCTTGGGCTTGAGCTTGTGCAGCTTGTGTAGCTTTTGCAGCTTGTGTGGCTTGTTATTGTTGTTGCTGCAATAAGGCTTGGGCTTGTGCAGCTTGCTACACTTGTGCGATTTGAGCAGCTTGAGCAACTTGAGTGGCTTGCTAAGCAGAGAATTGCATGGCTTGTTGTTTTTGTACTTGCAGGAATTCATTTATGATAAGCAAATCATTGAGTGGCTTGCAACACCATATTGTATTGTCTTGATGTATTGGAGCTTGGTAGTGGTAGAGGTGGAGGTGGATTCAGAATGGTGCTCGATGTGGTGGTGAGAGGCATTGCCATGTTGGTGATTAGGATTTGATTGGTAGATGGTGCGATCAATGTGGTTGGTCCTTGAGAGACCATGCTTTGAGATGTTAGGGGGATGGTTGATGATGTGGTGATTACTTGTGTAGTTGTCATCTATTGTTGCGATGTTGATGAAATTTTTTGAGAGTTTGGCATGATGCTTTAATTCATGTTCAGTATGTTGGTTTGATTTTGATTGATATTTGGTAAAGGGGGAAGATCTAAGCCAAGAAGTGGTGTGGATGATGATGGAAATGGTGGAAGTGGTCCAGAAATGTGAGAGATGTGATCTCTTAAGGAAATGGTGTAGTTTTGAGAATGCCCCTTGGTCCAAACATGTCACCCTCTCCTTGCGAGGTTATGGGGAGAGATTTTTGGGGTGTTATGTATAATGATGATGATGATGGGTCATTTGGATCATGAAAGGTGAGAGGGACATATGTATGTAATGAATTTTGGGGTACGGTTTATCCCAAGATGATGGTTACATCCAAATCTTGATTGTTTATGAGAGGATGCTTTTGCAATGCATTGAGAAATGCACTTCCTTTGTTAACAATGGGCTACATTGGAGCAAAGGATGATGTTATTTGTGGGATGTTTTGAGTGATGCTTTGAAATGAGGGAGCAGATGAAATGGGGATGGTAGATTAGATTGGAGGCATGAATCCAAAAGATGGTTCCACAATTGTGTTCACATCAAAATCAGAGGGGAGTTTCACCCCTTGCTTTGCTAATTTGAGCATGTATAGTGAGGGATTGATTCCCATCATGATGTTGATAATCTTATGATTCTCCAGATTTTGAATTATTTCAATGATTTCCTCATGTGATATTCCAAAGGGATTATTGGTAAGATCCTCCATTTGGACACCTTCCTCTTGATGGTCTTGTGAAAATGGAGGAAGGTTAATTGTGAGATTGCCAGACCCAATGAGATTCATTTTGGGAGTGGTTTGACTTAAGTCACTCAAAGTAGGTGTTTCTTTGTTGGCTTCCATGTTCCTCTTATGTTGTGATCTAGTTTGCACCATAAAATAGGGGTCAATCTTCAAGAAAGCGGAAGGTGAATTCTCTAATTCTTTGGATTGATCTAACTTTAGGTACAAAAGAGAAATTTTAGGATGATTTTAAGGATCAAAGGGTGATAATGATATGGATGCAAGATGGATGTTTGATAGATGATTGGAACTCTTGAAATCTTGAAGGGTATGATAAACTTTAGGACATTGATTTAGGATTGATTTTTTTTTGGATTTGGATTTTGGTGGACTCATAAACTCTAAGAGGTTGGATGTTGTCCTAGAGTTAAATCTTTCAAAAGATGCTAATTTTTCTAGGTGTGGGAAGAATGATTCATCTAAACACTCCTATCAAACAAGATGATTATGATAAGTAACTCTTAAATCCCAAGATGTTGGATATTTATCAAGGGATGAATTTTTTCACAAGTTTTGATAATTTGATCAAATATGTGGAGAAGGATGCATCTACACACATTCAATCAAACAACATGATTTTGGATTGATTTCAAATGCTTTTCCCAAAGTTTACATGAAGGATTTTTCCAAGATTTTCGAAGAGTTGTTGATGAGATGATTTTTGGTTTTGATGTTCAAAGATGGATGAAGGTTCGATTTTGATCCTAGAATGCACCTAAAAAGACACTTGTTTACTAAACCTCAGTATTGAAGAACATACAATACTCCTAAGGATCTCTCAACCAAGAAGTGGTTCAAACTGAGCATACATTTCTGGATTGTTCAAAGGAATGAGTCTCTAGAACCTTGTGAATTTTTTTCTTATTTTGATATGTTTCTTTTTATTACACTTCCTAATGTATTTCTTGATGACCTTTGATTATATTTCCAAACTAGATACCCAATGTCTCAATTTCTTCAAATCCCACAAAGCATGTTATATGGAAATTTGATGAATTCAAGGCAAGGGTTGCCTATTGTTTAACTTTAGTAGGAAAATTGAGATGTAAATCCAAGTGTTTAGAAACCTCTAAGGATGAGAATCCCAAGGGAAAGCAATAAAACATGAATTTGGTCAGTTGTATTTTCCTCCTAAAGGGTTTGAAATTTTGGTGATGATGTTAAGTGTTTTTTTCCAAATGTTTCCAAACAAGAAAAGTGTTTTGTAACCAAGAACAAGCACAATCCTATGGATATGGAAGAAAATATTTGTTGAGTCCCTACTTGGACAAGTCCAACAATGCTTATCTTTAGTGAATGGTTAGATGCTTGACCACATTGGCTCCCCTCCATGAAACTCACTTATATGGAGCAGCCAAGCATCAACATCCATGAAACTCCCATGGCATGCTTTCCATTTCTACTAAAGACCATAAAAGTGTGGGGCAGCTTCATAACGACCGTTCTTGCACCAACAAATAGATAGGGATTTTGGCCTTTCTATAACTAGGGTTTTAATTCAGACTTTTTGTTCGTAGGAGTTGACCCAAGGTGGCAAGAGACCATTGCTACCTTCTCATTGGATTCAACTACATGATATTGGCATTTATTCCAATACCCACATTTATATCCCAGATGGAAATACTCTTGGCTTTAGAGTGTTACTGGTTGAGTCATTCCCTTGGGTGAGTATTTTTTCCCCAAGGCAGGCCCTCTAAGATAAACAAAAGCAAGAAAACATATTCATAGTTCGATCAACCTTCATTTAGAAACAAAGGGAGAACACATGCAATAGGTTTACTCACACTCGCACAATGCTTTGTTCAATTTTAAAGCCAAAATGAAGTGTGGAGGTGATCAATTTATCTCAACCGAAGATCACCAAAAAGCCTTTTGATTCTCAAGATCACCGTGAGGCACAAGAGAAGTGCATACACCTTTTTGATGGTGTTAGTTTGAGTAAGTAATAAAAAAAAAAAGTTACACATGTTCATTTTAAGTCCACAAAGCAATGATTTGATTCTTTTTAGAGTACTAAAAGGAAAGATGAAATTTGCTTGTTTATTTTTTAACCAAATCCAAAAGCTAGTGAGTTTTGAGGGTTCAATGTTTAGCCCAACTTTGAAAAAAATAATGATGTAGTTGGCCTAAAATAGAAAATAAAATCAGCCATAGATACTCTAGATTATTACAATAAGCATTTAAAAATACTTTTTCAAGTCTCAAGTTCAATGTTCACTTCTCAAGCTCAATTTTACTTGTGATTCTTATGTGAGAGAGGGCACCATAGTTTCATGATGCAAACTTGTCATGCAAAATATTCCCCTGCAAACATTACAAAGCAATCACATGAGTTCCCTTTGATGAAATTATAACTAAAAAATTATTAAATGTCAAGATATTTTCCACTTGCATCCACTTTAGAGAGAGGACAATTATGGTGGTCAATTCAAAAGGTTGAATCAGTTGAAATAAGGTGAACAAATACAAGATTATACCAATGTATTGAAAAATTTTGGTCCCATGAAGCAGAACAATTTCTCAAATGTTGTAAAGTGGTGTGATTTTTAGACTAGTAAACAGTTCTCAAATGATTTTTTTTCCCCTAAACAAGCAATATTGTCTAAAGTATAGAACCCAACACTGAGTGATATTCTAAAGTTTCAAATCAAAATAAATGAGTGTGAAACATTAAAGTTCTGCACGACACTCGCAACCTTGACTTGAGTTCAAATAAATATTCAACAATCAATATTCATCAAGTTTAACAAAGCATGGATGGAAAAAATATGGCATAGTCAAATTGTAGCAATCAGAAAATAAATTCAATTTCAATCAATATTAATACACATATTGATGTTTAGCAGTCATTATGTCGATATGAGGTGATATACCTTAATATTCAGATCAAAGGAGTGTCAATGTAGTATGGGGTGACAATTTTCTCCAAAATGAACACCACAAATAAACCAAATGCACATTCTTTCAATAGTATGGTTGCGTCCACTATCACCGTACACACTGCAACACAATCAATAGGTTAGAACCATTTGCAAACAATTATAATAATTCTAACAATGTTATTAATAATATCATTCATGATAACATACACACAGATTCAAAACTATTCTCGTGTCAATATTTACATAGCCATAGATCCGTTATCGATCTAGAAGAGCCTTTAATGAATGTAGGAAAATGGAGATGCCGCCAACAACCACAAATATCTGCAAGATTAAAAAATTTATACAAATAGATAAGTGATGCCTGCAACTTAGTGAAAAAGTGAACTGAACTAGCCTAATATCTCCAAATTATTCACGAGCTTCTACATTTGGCAAGTTGCAACCTACCACTTCCCACAAGTTGAGGTAATTTCAACTAACAAAAAAAAGTAAATCTGATGCAAACTACTAATAGAATCCCTCAAGATGAAATCTTAAGTGTTGCGAAGATTGATAAGGATGTGTTATTCACCCCATTGCAACAACAACAATAAATAATCTTCTTACTAGAGAATTTGTAAATGCCCTTCTTTTTCATTATTGCAAGAACTAGTCTAATCACAATAAATAGTTTTGTCACCAGAAAACTCGTGAATTTTAGTTTGTTGATGATATTAAATGAAATTACCAGCACAACCATGCAAAATCTATCCATAATTCTAGAAAGATATTTTCCAGCAAATATTTTGAAAGTAAACTAAGCGCTTTAAGTAACATCAGATATTTACTTCATTTGTTTTGTCTTCTGACACCAAAGGTTATGAAGGGATTTATTGTTGCTCTGATTGATGGCAATGGAAGATCGACAGCACAGGTAGTGAGACTTTATCATATCTATCATGTATAGATTTTGATATATGCATTCAATGGGTGATGTGCATCAAGATTAAACTATCATCATAGAAAGAAATGTATGGTGATCATGTATCCTCAAAGACTTCTATATGAAATGGAAGGATGGAAATAGCATACTGCCTATTATGGAAACACATTCAAGCTAATGTAGTTACAAATGTAAAGTCGAATACCACATCCTTTGACTGGTATAATTCTCTCCTCTACCCCCATAATATCACCCACCACAAACAAAATAAACTTAGAAACAATTTAGGCATAGGTGTGCATTAAAAAAAAAACTATCAACAATGCGCATGTCGTGTCATCATTATACTCAATCATACCATAATATTGGTCCCAGTTAGTGCATTTTTTAATTGGGTATGTGTAGGATCATCATGGAAAAAATAGGCCCTTAAGTGGCAAAAAATTCAAAACAATTAGAGTTAGGCAACTTGACATAAGAATTTGAATAAGTTTTCTATATTATTTCAAAAATATGTAAGAATAGAATCCATAGGCAAATTCAATGTAGTTTCTAAACTACTAGGTTTATTTAAAAATAAACAAATTATATTTGTGAAAATTTGAAATTTCAATGTAGTAGTACTTAAATTTTAGGAAAAACAAGTGGTAATCATTCCACCACCCCTAATCATAATAAAATGATAATAGTTTTCTATAATATTTTAGACATAAGTAGATGACTCATGTATGGACGTGATGCATATTTTTTTGTAATTTTTTTTCCAAGCAAATAATTAATTATGATTTGTTTATTACAACTTTTAAAAAATATAAAAAACTCTTATGTCTAACCACCTTAACTTGATCGAAACTTTATGAAATTAAATTTTTCTTTTTTTAATCCTTTGGTATGCGAAGCATATAATGTGATGCATGTTTTGGATTCCAAAAATATGATACTACTTGAAAGCTATAAATGTTTTTGAATTAGCCTATCAATCAGGACTTAGTTGTAATTCAAGTAGAAAATGAATAATAATTATTTATTAAATTTAAACTAAAGTATAATTTATATTGGTGGAAAGCTGAGAATCTGCTTTAAAAACCCTTTTTGATTTCATCAATTTTGGGTAAAAGAAAATTCGTCAGCCACATACACTACAAATACCCATCATATCGCCACCTTTTGGCCCATCATGATCTTACATACCCAATCATTCCACATAAAACTGAAGAGATAGAAAAGATGAAGAAACTCTCCAGGCATGTTTGTTGAAGAAAAAGAGCTTAAAGGGCAGAAGAAATAGTGGATATGGATTCTCCACTAATGGGAACATAAGACTTGTGATGCATAGGGTTATTATCTTTCTCTAGGACTTTTTGGGTAGAGGCAAAGGATCAAGGGCTGCATTGAAGTGATCAAAATCCACTGTGTTTTTGAAGAAAATGAGAGGGATGAGGAGACAGATACAAAGAGGGACGATAAGCTAAATACAAAGAGACAGATACAAAGAGAGGGACAAAGAGACAAATACAAGTAGAGGGATGAAGATACATAAAAAATGAAGAAACTCTCCAAGCATGTTCATTAAAGTGAGCTTAAAGGGCAGACGAGATGGTGGATATAGATGCACTCTACTAATGGGAATATAAGACTTGTGATGCATAAGGTTATTATCTTTCTCTTGGACCTTTTTTTTTTGGAAGAGGCAAAGGATCAAGGGCTACATTGAAGTGATCAAAATCCATTATGTTGTTGCATGACACAAACTATTATAGTGTTGTTCAGTTGGAGGGTCCTGAGGATTCACTACTAAATGTTTTAAGAAATTTATCCCATAATAGTAAGAGACCCAGCCAATCAATCAAATATCAAAATAGAATTCTACGCCCAATTACAATTTGAACTAAATTTTTATTGGCTGGTGCAACCATCCTCTCTCTAGTCATCACAGTAGAAAGTCATGAATATAAACCACTAAGCATCTCTTGAGAAGTTAGAAAAATGTAACATTATGAAAATCCTACGAAGGAGAAAGCACTGTATTCTTATTGAGGGGATTCCATTAATGGCATACCAAGAATAGTAAAAACAACTTTAACAAGGAAGTAATAAACTTAATATAACTTATGGGGGCATGTGCAGGATCATGATGGGCCAAAAAGTGGCAATATGATGGGTATGTGATTGATGACTATCTTTTTACCCAAAATTGATGAAATGAAAAGGGTTTTTAAAAGAGATTCTTAGATTTCCACCAATATAAATTATTCTTACTTTGAATTTAATAAGTAATTATTATTCATTTTCTATTCAAATTATGACTAAAGTCCTTATTGATAGGCTAATTGAAAAAAAAAAATAGCTTTCAAACAATATTAGATTTTTGAATCCAAAAAATGCATCACATTTTATGCTTCAGATACTATATGATTAAAAAAAAAAAATTGAATTTCATGAAGTTTTGACCATGTTATGGGTCGTAAATAAGAATTTTATATTTTTCAAAAAGTTGTAATAAAAAATCATAATTAATTATTTACTTGGAAAAATTTTACAAAAAAATATCCATCACATTGGGGCATGAGTCCTCTACTTATATCTAAAATCTTATAAAAAAATATTATCATTTTATTGTGGTTAGGTGGGTCAGACATACACCTACTTATTTTTTCCCTGAAATTTAAGTACCATTGCATTGAAATTTCAATTTTTCACCAAATAGATTTTTTTTTAAATGTAAACCTAGTTTAGGAACCATATTCACTTTACAGCATATTCTATTTCTTACATATTTTGAAATAATAGATAACTTATTCAAATTTTTATGGCAAGTTTCCTAACTTGATTTTTCTAAATTTTACCATCATACCTATTTTTCCATTTGATCCTGCACATACCCATGGATTATCAACCTCCTTCTAGTGCCATTATGTGGATGCTAAATCTACAATTGGCTAAAATTCTAACACACATCATTAGCAACAATGCAAATATTCAACATCCATATGAGATAATCCAACATGTTTTAAAATGCAATCCAATAACAAGATAACTAAAAGCATATAAAGAAAAACATGAAGTATATCTATCCCATATTGGATTGGTGTCACTTTGTTGTGAAAAGTAGGCCTTCTTTAACCCTGACAAGCTTCTGATGTTGCAAATGAATGGGAAAATTACCTCAATGAAGAGAGTAACTTTGCATGAATTATGATCCTAAGATGAAGAATGAGCCTTCTATTTATAGAATCTCAAGTTGAAAGAGTTCCCAAAAGAGAGAAAGGTGAGACAAAGATTTAGCTAATAAGAAGGAGCCACTTGTCACCTTGTGAGTTGATGGAGGATGTGCAACTTTTGGTCAATGTGCCAATAAATGAGATTAGTTGGCCTTTTCAAATTCAAATTTGGCTTGTTGGAGGGAGAAAAAGGGACTTAAATGCCAAGTGGGGGACATGTAAGAGGGGAGTTAATGCCATGTTGGAAATGACAAGTCAACTTGTTTTCAAATTCAAACTTGAGGGAATATTCTCCAAAGATGCCTTGTTGAGGGAAAATGAGGAATTAATAAATCAATAAACTAATTTATTTATGCAAGTGGGAAAAGCTAGAGAATGTGATGGGTGATTAGGATTAGATTAATCATGGTTTGATTAATTTAATATGATGATTAGGTGTTTGAACCATTTGACTTGGATACTTGGATTTATTTAAATTAAAAGGGAGGAATATGAATTTTGAGATTTTAATTAAATAAAGTTTGATTTATTTAATTAAAAGGATGATGTAAGATAAAGGTTCATTTATTCAATCTAAAGGAGTTGGACTTAGGAGATTATTTATTTAATCAAAAGATGGAATGTTAGTATTTGATTAAAATTTGATCTATTTAATCAAATGAGGTAATTATTTAATTAAATAAAGTGAATTTATTTAATTAGAGGATGAAATGTTAGATTTAATTAAATAAACGTTATTCAATTAAAATGGTGAATTGAAATGCATGCATATTTTGTGTGTCTACAGTATAGTTACAATTTTATGAATTTTGAATTCACTAGATATATGAAATACATGGATGTACACTTGTAAATATTATAAGCGTTAAATGTCTATGTACATGGATGTCTAGGTTGATACCACAATAAGAATGGGCATCAGGCAAAAATTTATTGTTGTAGCAACTCGTGAGGCCACTGATTTCTAGGTTGTTTACAAAACTTTCTACACAAAATGTGCAAACTTGGATATATATATATATATATATATAAACCTAATTCAATTGTACATGCTTTAATTTTGATCTTGTAGGACTTTGTTAGTGCAACTTTCAGCCTTGACCCATACATAGTTACACCACTAGGAGGACATGCAGACCAGGCTCTAGATCAAACGGTAAGTTAAATTTTTTATTATATTTAAAGTCAATTATAAATTACATATTATGAATATAACTTAAATTTTAAATTTTAAATTGAATATATACATAATATGAGATTTGTTACATATTCTTTTTCATTTATAGTGTGAGACACATCT
Organism: Sequoia sempervirens; assembly: GCA_007258455.2. NCBI lineage: Eukaryota > Viridiplantae > Streptophyta > Pinopsida > Cupressales > Cupressaceae > Sequoia > Sequoia sempervirens. The sequence goes on along the minus strand of VDFB02000002.1, from coordinate 149,584,880 downwards.
TGTAGTTGAGCATGCATAAAAAAGTCCTGGAGAAGAGCTTGGTGCACAACCTCAAAATATGGTACAATTAAAATATGATAAATTATAAATTAAATTGAATTGAAAAAAAAATAATTGTAGAGTTGTACATTTAATTTTAAATTTATTTGTCTTGTTTATGTAGATTGATTTAGGGAATTTAGAGGTTGCTTCAGGTGCACCAGAGCATCCAGATGTAGATATGATGATAATTTAATTTTATGATGGATTATAAATTAAATTTTCATTAAATCATTTTTCATTGTCTTACATCTAATTTCATCTTTCTCTTGTACAAAGTATTTTAGGTCATCCGCATAGTTCGCATGGTGTGAAGAGGTCTATTGATTATAGAGACAGTACATGACCTAGAAACATATGATTTTATGTGTTATATTTGTTTATTTTGTGGACTATATTTCTGGTTGAACTCATGTACTTTGTTGGACTTTATATTTCATGGCTCAAGTACTTAGTTGTACTTTAGTTCACGAGTTATACTATGGACTTTATTTCATGTACTTAATATATTGGTTTCATGCACTTAATATGTTACATAAACTATGGACATTGTTATTGTTTGAAATTTTAATTTACACATGTACATTTATGTATTTTATGTTCATAGTCAAGACATTAATATAGGACATTAATGTGAAATTTAGTGATCTCATACATGATATTAATATAGGACATTTTAATATTTATACTTTACAAATTTAGTGATCCATACATGATATACATGATATGTACATTCAATAATTAGCGATAATTACTCAATGAACTTATTCAATTCATCGTCAATCAATAATTAGTCAATAAATCATAATTTACAAACAAAAACAATCTGTTTATATACCAGAAAGGATAAAATTTTAAGAAATAAACAATACCATAGAAGATTAGAGAATAAAAGCATTAATAAATTCTATAAATAATAAAATTTAACACTAATTTATAAGTTGTCAAAACAAATAATGACATCCCATACTAATTTATAAGCTATCAAAACAAATAATGGCATCCAATACTAATTTATAAGTTGTAAAAAAAAAAAATGGCATTGAATACTAATCTGTAAGCTATCAAAACAAATAATAGCATCCAACACTAATTATAGGTCGTCTTAAGGAGTCGTAATACGACGTCTTAAGGGGATCAAAGAAGAGTATAATTGAGTATAAATATTAAGTGATATTAACAAGTATTGTAAGTTTTAGGGTGAGTCATCATAACACAACGTCTTAAGGGGATGTCTAAAGGGGTCATAATAGAACATCTTAAGGGGATGTATTAAGGGGTTATAATATGTCTTAAGGGGATGTCTTAAGGGGTCTTAAGGGGATGTATAAAGGGGTCATAATAGAATGTCTTAAGGGAATGTCTTAAGGGGTCTTAAGGGGATGTCTAAAGGGGTCATAATAGAACGTCTTAAGGGGATGTCTAAAGGGGTCATAATAGAATGTCTTAAGGGGATGTCTAAATGGGTCTTAAGGGGATGTCTAAAGGGGTCATAATAGAACATCTTAAGGGGATTTCTTAAGGGGTCATAATACAACGTCTAAAGGGGATGTCTTAAGGGGTCTTAAGGGGATGTCCTAAGGGGTCATAATAGAATTTCTTAAGGGGATGTATTAAGGGGTCATAATACAACATCTTAAGGATATAATTGATTTAACAATAATTTATGCATGATATTTAGTGATTATACAATTATACATAAAGTTTCAAAGTAGGAAAACATGCACATTTAACAAAAAAAATATATACAATATTGATTTCATACATACAAGTACATAGAGTATGTTTAATTCTATAAGTATGCATGTACATATATGTCATCTCAAAAAATGTTTACAAATTTGGATATGCTGCATTCAAGAACATCTCAACTTAAAGTTTAGAATGTAGTAGGTCTTCACACCACCTGATATCAAAAAGGTACAAGCAATATCACGAAATCATCAAAACATATATTTTAATTTATATAAACCACTATATGTACAACTCAAGTACCTACATTTAAAAGTATTCCTACACATGTTTGTAGTTTGAACTAGAACCTCTCCTTTTTGTTTCAAAGTATAAGATCACTGCAATGATGTATTAAGGATACAAAAAATGAGACAATAAATCAATTTTAACTATTAATGTACAAGCAATATCATGTAATCAAAACATGTATTTAAACATAATTTAACTAATAATTACCTGTTTTTACCAAGTATTCAATGTTGTCTAGGTTGAATCTACATGGACTAGATCCTTTTTGTGATTATGCCTTAAGGATGTATAAAAGGACAATTTAAATCAATTTCAACTAATAACACACTTGACCAATGTCAAAACATGTATTTAATGTATTTAAAAGGACAGAATAAAACTCAAACTATATTTATCTGTATTTACTTATTCCATTGTACCATTTTCGTCCTCTCTTTAACAATGCATCTATGATTGCCCCCATGCTCTTCCATAGAAATTGACCATAGCACTTTTTTTAAAGCTTCCATGATACCAGTTTTATATTTGTCTCAGGTATTTTCGTAGCCAAGTGCCAACAACCACCACCAATCCTATTGGAAAACATGTTCAAAAACCATCATCAAAAAATTTCACAAAATTTTATTAAGGGGATCAAAGACTTGTTCTAAAAAAATGCTTAAGGGGATCTAAAACTTGTTATCAAGATTTGATTAAGGGGGTGTCTTAAGGGGATCACTATACCTGTTGGATAATGAAATCCATCATCATCTTCTCAAGGTTTTATTAACTTATGTTTAGTTTCCACACAACGATCCAACCAATATTCTATTTTCTCTTCTTTCCCCTCAACTGCAATAATAGCATACACATGTCCTACCAACAAAATTTGATTTAATAACTTGTGCATATCCATATAAATAATTTAGTATTACAAAATAACTTACTAAAGTGAAATAAAATGAAATAAATTGAATTAAAATTACCTTCTTGTACAAGGTCTGAAACACGGTCATAATTCGATGCAAACACTTGACGAGCCTTCTTTAATAGTTCTTTCATATTGATTATGTGCTTCTGCAGGTGTCAACGATCTTTGCTCCCACTGTTCAACCCATTTTGTATTTTCACAAGCTTCCCAATCTCCTGAGATACAAAAATGGAAAAAACATGCAAGTTCCCTTGTCCAAATAGTCCATCTGCTTGTTGTCACACTCCTAAATGAATGCCATTTAGTAGATCCACTAATTGTCTCACAATCAACTCTAGATACAATGTTCTCTTCTTCCACCAACCAAAATAATCAATGAACTGTAGAGTAATCACTCGAACCAGATGCAGATAATATTCTATTACACCAATCCACAATCTCATGTGCATTTTTAAATTTTACTGAATCCTCAAATTTTAATTGTTCTCTAGCAAGAATTCTTTTGACACACGCACCAGCTCCATCATGTTCTCCTTTACCATGCCCAGCTTCAAAAAAACTCCATATATGCTAGACATTAAGTTCCTTGTGAACCCTACTTAACCAATAGAACATTTGAGCATTCTTGAATCAAATTTATACAATTATCTCAATTATGAGGTGTTCTTCATCCGATTCTCTTTCTTTAAATTTCTATAAAATATAATTTGAACAATATCGAATAAACTCTAATGAGTGTAATTTTGATTGTCACTCAAATAAAAATGATACCCCTCAAAAATTTCTATCATCCTCATATCATCTGCATGTCTATAAACAATATGGACAAACATAGCTACTTGCACTGAATTATAATATTGAGATTGAATTTCCTCTTGCGGAGCGAGAGTATAATTCTCTGCAAAATCAACCATTGAAAGTATAGTACCAATTGGGAATGTGTTTTTACATGCGTGAAATTGGCTATCAAGCCATCGAGCATATTCAGAGTGCATGACATATTTTGGTACAATTTTATTCTTAAATTAACTCATGAATGCATGCACACTAACTTTTTATGTAACTAAATCACAATGCTTTCGTATTTTTCCATCTTTTAAAGAATAGTGAACATTCTTAAATCTTTTGACATCTACTAATTATTTTCCAAAATCATGATCAACACTTTCATGCAAACAATTTCTTAAAAATGAAAGATTTCCATAGTTAATGCATTGTCCAAAAATACAAGAACTTAAATAGAATAATTTATCATTGGATTTTTTACAAAACAAACCTGAAATAAACTCTCTTATTACTTCAAGTGGCATATCAATACCACACTCATGTATAATCATGTTAGTATGCAAGGTACAATGTATATATCAAAAAACATCATAAAAATAATGAAATTGAATATGTATTTACAACAACAAGATATTCGTTTATTAATTTTTACATACCAAGGTTTATATTTTTCAAAAGACCTTTGACTTATTTTAATATTACCAGGTAACACTGAATCACCATAAAATTTTCTATAAAATTTAGTTTGTGTTGTATCTAATAGGTGTTTTGGGTGAGGATCGCAAACTTTGGACCCCACCCTTAATTTTAAAACATCTCTAGAATTAGATGAAACCCTAGTATTATCATGCCAATATTTTTCGATCAAAAGATTTAATTTCAACATTCACTTACATCGCACTTTCGTAGTCGCCCATCAAACTCCAACATTGATTGATAGGATCATTTTTACTTTCTTATTTTTGCCTCTCTCTAGCAATGTTTTAGGATGTATTTTTAAAAATTCATTAATATTGCTTACCATTATTTTATTCAAAGTTTTTTTATTAACTATAGGAGTTGTTATGGCTCTTCTTGCTGCATTTTTATCTTTAGATCAACTATTTTTCCCAATATAATGAATGGCACTAGCAACAGTAGAGATAACATGTTTTAATGATTGATCTTTTCTTTTTTGTTTAACATAAAAGCCTAACCTTTTCATTACTTTCCTCATTTTTTGCATTCCCATCAATTGCATCATTAGTTGACATTGAAATGCAATTTTTTTACAATAAAAGAATTTGTTGTATATTCTATTCGCATGTGTTCTTATTTTGCTCTAAGAAATTTGACCAAGAAGATTATCGAAAACACCACTTCCAATTTTTAAAAAGTATTTTCATTAAATTAAACATCACATTCTAGATTTTCATCTTCATTTTCATTAACAAAATGGTTTTCATTTTCATTTTCATTTAAAAATACAGGTTTTTTTTTCATTTTCAAGAAAATGATATTTTGATTTTCATTTGCAACAAAATAGTTTTCTTTTTTTCATTTTCAACAAATTGTATAAAATTTCATCTCTTTGAATATCATAAATATCAACATGATTAAGTCCAACATCTTGTAAAATGTCTACATACAAATTTACCATTTCACTAACATGTGGATTTCAAGACGTACTTGGATTTGTGCATATTGAAACATTCTCCATAGCATTCAAAGAGGGATTTGAAGACATAGTAAGACTTGTTTGTATAATCATATTCTTCTCCAAATTGACTCCTTGGAAATTAGCTTCGTCTACAACCATGGTATCCTCAATGTTTTCATCTTCAATATTTGTGGAATTGGATGCTCCACCATCATTCATTGATTTCATTCTCATTCTTCTTTCTCTTTGTCTTTGTCTCTCATTCTCTCTATTTTCTTAGGAGTCAATGTCTTCCTTCTCTTATTATGAGCTTTATCTCCCATGATTTTAAAATTCTCAAGCACAAATGAAAGTTAATAGTGAAATTCTTCAAAATATTCAATCCAAATTAGAAGTTGAATACCTATTAGGACAAAAAATTTCCTCTTGTGTTCCTCAAAAAAAGTAGAAAACTAGCACAATTCCAATTTAAAAATTGTTTTCTTCATGCCTCCTTTGAAAAATTCAATCCATTTTGCAAGTTGAAGACCTTTTGTTCCTCCAAACAAACAAAATAATAATACAATTCCACTTCAAAAATGGTGTAGATGATGCCTCGTTTGAAAAAATCAACTAAAAATTAAGTTCACCACTTGTAAATACAATAGGTCATGAAAAATAGTTTAATTTTACTACTCTCGGTCGTACATGTGAAGTTGCAAACTTCACAGTATTTTTTGGCAGTAAATTTAAATAAAAGGAATGGGATCCCATTTATAAAAACCAGGATCTCATTCTATAATTGGGATCTTGTTCCCCAACATTCAATGTGGGGACCGTTGGAAGGGAAAGATGATCCCATTTACAAAATGGGATCCTATTTCCCTTCCAATGGTTCAAATATTATAAATTAAAGAACGAGATCCCAATTATAAAATGAGATCCCACTTTTAATAAACAGGATCCCATTTTATAAAGCGTGATCCCTTTTTTCAAAATTTAAATTTTTTAGCTTTGTGGTTGGGTTTTTGCCTAGGATTTTGGTTCGAGAAAAGCATTAGAAATTTGAATATAGGCCTTCAACCTGGTTTGACCTGTAAGTTGAAGGTCCTAACAATGTCAGAGAAAAATACTAACTTTGGACATATGGCTAATAACTTTTTTTGTAGATTTTTTTGACAAATTAAAAACTATTTTAGATGAGACAATGAAGATTCTAAATATCTAATTTGTTTTACAATTGGATTATTTTTTCTAGTTTTCAATTAATTTAATAAAATTGTCTATAAACTTAAATATTAGGATTTTTTAGTATTTTAATAACTTTTGATCAACATAATATTTTGACAAATGGATTGTACAAGAACAAAATTTAGACAATTTTTCTAATTTAAAAAAAAAAATCAAAAAAGATAAGTTTAGGTCATCTAATGCATGTTGTACATGACAATTTTTCAAAACAACAAATCTACCTAATAAAAATTTAACAAAAAAATAAAAATAAAAAATAAAAAATTACAAAAAAAATCAAGAACAAGCTTTAGTGAGTAACAAATCTTTTCCCAAAAGGATTTAGAAAAATATGATAATTTAAGTCAAAATATGGATGTCATACTGGTATGGTAAAAAAAAAAGTGACTTTTAAACAGTGGTTTTTAAAAATGCCTATTGAAAATCAATTTGTACAATCTAGGTATTGAAATAAATTACATATTTTGAAAATAGACTCCAAGAAATACATTTTATGATTAGTGACTTTTTTAAAGATTTCATCTCTAAGTGCTTCAAATTTTAAGGTCAAATGTGTCAAATTCTGAAAATCGGGAAAAAAACTTCCACTTTTTGGCCAAAAAGTGGACTCAACTTCTTACACACACCCTTTATTTTATGGTATTTTCTATTACATGGTGACAAAACATGACTATTTTGAGAGGATGTTGGTGCCAGTTATAACATGTGTTCATAGCACAATAAATCGCACACTTAAGTAGTTATAGATAGAGAACCTATGACTAAGACTCATGTATTCAAATAATTAGAAATGGCCATGCATTTAGATTATATTTATAGACATTGTGTGTTTTAGGATACATGCAACTTGCAATTAATTGTGTGAAATTCTATGTTATAATTAGAATTATGCATGATTTCATAAATAATTAAAGTAGTGCTAGGACATATGTGCTAGTGTGAATATTAATCTATTCGCTATGTTTAAGTGTACTTAGGTTGATGTGGTTAGACAACATCTTGTCTAACTGAATGTGCAACCTTTTAGACTTCTAGACATTATCAAGTTATTTGGTTAATCTCATGTAGACACCTTTTGAGGTTGGAAGACTTTCTATCTCACCTCAAAGGTCACTCAACACTTGGTACACATGGTTGAAGACTTGGTCATAGGGGTTGTTGGTTTGCACACTCCAAGTGTTCCTAAGGTTGACATCTATAAGAAACTTGTCTACTCATTTTTTCCACTTCATCCTTTTTGAGGTTGGAAGTATCTCCATCTCACTCAAAGGTCACTCAACACTTGGAACACAAGGTTGATGACTTGGTCATAGAGGTTGTTGGTTTGCACACTCCAAGTGATCCTAAGGTTGACATCTATAGGACACTTCTATACTCATTTGTCCCACTTTATGAGGCACTTGTCAATCCACCTATGAGGTGGATTGCCTCTTCTTTTCCTATATAGGCAAGCTCATATTGTAATCAACTTAACTCTTTTATCAATCATTTTAATAATGGAAGATTACGCTCATTGTGTGCAAGTGTATCTTTATAGTAGCACAAGATTTTTGTTGTCATGATCTTGGATGAAAATCCTAACAATAGGAACCTCTCTACCTTAGTACTCTAAAAATTGTAATGATTAAGTACTAAACAACTAACTAAATATTGATGTTTTGTGAGCTTGAATAATATATTGCAAGTTATATTCTATAGAATTTTTTAGTAATCAAATTACATGTATATTTTAGTATGTGTATAAATAACTGGAATCTACAATAATACTAACATGTGAAACAAAGTAAAAAATGAATAACTTAATATGTTTGAAATGATGAATATAGATATCTTATATACATAATTATTAATTATTATATATAGATAAAGAATAACTAACACTTAAACAATTGACTATCCTACCATTCAATTAGTAGTTATATTCGACCGATAAATCTTCCAATGAATAAACATATAGTCAACCTTAACTAAACCAACTCTAATGATAAATAAACATACAATCAAGCTTATCTGGCCCATACAACCCTCTATCCTACGTTTCAATGGGATTTAAAAATCTTATGTTAGATAAATCCATAAATTTGGCTGGTTCAAACATCCGACTACTGTTCAATTTGTTTGTCCACTCTAATGACGGGTCCAAATTGATTTTGGTACTCTAATAACAAATTCAACAATAATCAAATTTAACTGTTCAATTAGTATTTAAATTCTTCACGGTATGTCATTACAAATAATTTCCGCGAAAAAGCTCACAATTTTTCATTGGTATCCGATAACTACGACCGAATTAGATGTTAGCTGTATTTTCAGGGCAGATTGTGAACACGTGTTCATGATAATGACCCCAATTTTATCTTCCTAAAATTCTGTTTCGCCATTCAAAGCTTCAAGTTTTTGTTGTATTCCTCAGCCTTGCCAGCAAAACTTGTTTTGCTAATTGTCAATGCGCTACTACTGGGAAACAGCTGAATGTATTGACTTAGTGAAAAGCAACGCGTTAACAAAGTAAATTCATAAGGGACGGCAAGTTTGCTGAAACAACGCAACGATGAACTCGGTCAGTTTAAACACAATCAGTCAATGTTATAGCAGATCGCCAAATGCCATGACCAATTCTTTCATCGTTTACTGCTGCGCTCAATGTATTCGTGTTTTGCACACAATTTGACAAACGTTCCACGCTTGAATTTCCTGCCTTATCTCACTTTCACACCTCATTACTTAGAAAAACTCTACACTTCAAAATTATTAAATAAGCCCATCTACCCAAAAGGATTTATTCATCCATTTCACAGAAAAATTCTATGCAACTTTTGTTTTCTCTCATCATTCTGTTTAGAATCATCTTTAACGGTGTTTTGATAAGCGATTATATCATATAATCAATCTACGTGTAGAGAGATGAGGAGGTTGGTAATAGTAGCAGGGCTTTTATTTGCTATTGTATTGGAAACCTCTATGGCAGCAAGGCCTCTGCACGAACGAGGAGAAGGTAGAGTATTATTTCAGTCAATGCCCAGAGGTGATGTGCCCCCATCTTGTGCAAGTGGGTGCAGGAACTACAGCTCATCCAATGGCAGCACAGGATGTTCGTGTCCGGCTGGTTCAATTAACGCAGCAGGAGCATCCCTTGCACATTAGAACTTTCATGGCGTGCATTTTGGAGTTACACAATCTACTAGTATAGATCAAGACTCGTGAAAAGTATTGAAGTTTAAGAAAACTCAAAAGGATTGAAACCATTTGTAGCAACTCAATCCTAGCATTCTTTACATGGAGGTGGCACTTATTTCAATGAGTTCTCTCTGCTGTGAATTTCCAGCTTGGCAGACAGCTTGAACAGATGGTTGTGCTGGGTAGGCCTTATTGGACTGGGTAGTTGTGATGTGCTGAAAGTCTTATGTCTGTATACATCTCAGACATTGAACAGTATGATTCTGTGCATCGATAAATGAAAAGCATGCAAAAAGATTGGATCTACGTATACAATCACACTTGGTTACCTTTTTTCCTTTTTCTATCTATTACCTCTTCATCTAAACAATTTATTTTCATTGGAGTTTTCAGCGCCCCCGACCAAAACTTCAAACCTGTAATAATATCTTAAGAAATCAAATATTTTATGTATAATTATTCTAGTAGTTTTGTATGCAAGACATGTACACTCTAGTCCTAAGAGATGAATAAATATATGGAAAGAAGATATATTATACTGTGTTTAAAATTAAGGTCTCATAGTTAAAAGGGAATATTCAATTTGAATAACATTAACTTGTTTTCTCATAGTCCTTTGGCATCTTTTATATTAGTAAAGTTGGTTGTAAATTTTCAAATTAAAATTATTGATGGTACAAATGAAGATGGGTTGTTTTTATAGGGTTAAGGTTAGGGTTTTGGTTTTGCTTGTTTTGGTTTACATGTTCTTGTTCATATCTTTAAACATCTAAAAATGATACATCATCATTTCAATGAATTCATCAACCACATCCTCTATAATTGATTGAATAAATATGTATTTATCCAATTTTAATTTCATTATTAATTTAATAATATTTTATTATTCATTAATAAAATCACTAACTATCACTATTCACCCAATCTTATTCATTGCCTATAAATTATTAATCATTATTATTTTATAGTCTACTTCAACTAAATTAAACCAACATTTATTTACCTAAGTCTGCCATCCTTATCCTAAAAATTAAATAAAATTTATTTATTTAATTGTCCATTTTATCTAGATTTGATTAAGTGGACTAAACTTAAATAACCCACAAATCCTCCCACTTGCACATTCCTCTCCTTGGTCAAAACCCCTGAAATCATGTGCTTCATCCAGAAGTATATATATAGGTATGACTCCTTTGTACACAAGGTATGGGCCTTTGTACATGTGACATGGATCTTAGTACCTATGTCACATGGGTCAAATACTTTCCCATATTTCCAAGGTTTTCTAAAGTATCTATTTCCATCTCATCTATCCACTTTCTCCAAGGGAATCCTCAACCATTGATTCTCATTGAATCTTAGATCCTCTCATCCTCACCAATCTTGTGGAGACACTTGTACTTTCCTCATCAACCCAATCTGCTCAATCAAATTCAGCCCTTAATCCCTTAGACTAATATTAGCCATCTAGTCCCTGATCCAAAAATCTATAAATTTGATGCAACCTAAGATATTTTTGTATCTTTCTTTGGAATGTAATCTTATGTTGATAAGAACATTAACACATCACCATCTTTGAGCACAACCACTATATCTTGATGCAAAAAGAGTTGTTGTAGGTGAGATTTCTTTTATTTTCATTAATGTTTATTATCTTTTATACTTAATAAGGGTGTTGCATATATTGTGAGGAGAATCTATTAATCTTAGTTTAACTTTTTCTTGTATAGTCTATTTTTTATGTAGACATCTATTACATGCTTGATGGGACCCACAACTATTTTTTAATCATTTCCACTTGTTGATAACTTTATGCCACTTGTAACTTCCAAATTAGAAAATTTTAGCATATTCAATCCTTAGAACTTAAGCTTTATAAACCCCCTATGAGATAATCATTTCTTTTTTGTACATTTTTATCGAACAACATTTTATTTAGGAATTGAATTTCAAATATACAATCTTAAACTAGTTACTAACAATTTGGTTCTAGAAAATACTTGTCAAAAACACATTTTATCACTAATATAAGAATATTTCAATTTCTTAAGGGAAATTAATCTTGTATGACATCCTTATGAGGGCATACCTAAGTGCATGCTCTCTACTCACACATTCAAGTTATTTTTGAGATTAAAATCATAAGTTGGCCTTTTAAATTTCATCATTTTCTTTTATCCTAAGGACTCAAATCATGTGTGCTCATCCATTGTACTTTATTTGTTCTTGGGTGACCAAAAGTGATTGGATAATCCTTTTATAGGTGTTTATTTTTATTTCATCACCAAGAGGATGACCCTAACTCTAGTGTTTTGATAAAGTACAAAAAGTAGGAATGAATCAAAAGTCACACCTCTTAGAAGAATAATATTTTCAATGAAGCCAAGTGCCAAAGAACTTTATACCTTGGGGAAGTGAAGGAGAAAGGTGGTTTACCCTATTCTCCTTATCATTTAACATATTTCTGGGATGTAACCTTCAGAGAAGTCTTGATAGAGTTTTACTTCAAGGAATCAGAGCTACTTCCCCTTTCCCTCCTACTTCCCATCAATAGTTTGTTGATGAAAAATTTCTTTTAGGTGTGGCCTTCGTTGTTGAAGCTCCTATTTGGAAATCTATCTTGCATGACTATGCTAAAGCCTCTGGTTAGCATATCAAATATGCTAAAAGTAAGTTGTATTTGTTTAATTCTAATTAGTAGCTCAAGGATAAGGTTCTAAGAATTCTACAATGTCAGGAATCTCTCTTCCCAAATGCCTACCTAGGCCTCCCCTTGAGTACTAAAAAACCCCCCAATTCTTACTAGAATGGTATAATTGAGAGGGTCCAAAAAATGTTATAGTTTAGAAGGGTAAATTGTTGAGTCAATCTAGTAAAGTTCAACTTCTTAAGTCCTCTCTTTAAAATATCCATGTTTACTTTCTTTCCCTTTTCAAAATATCGTCTCATATAATTTAATAATTGAGAAAATTCAAAGGAGCTTCCTCTAGATAGGAATTGAAGAAAGAGCAAGGATTTCCTTGGTGAGCTAAGAGAAAGCCTACTCACCCAAGAAAGTTGGGGGCCTGGGAATAAGAAGTTTAACCCTGTTCAATAAATCTATTCTGTCAAAAATTGGATGGTTCTTCATTCAAGGGAACAAGGATTGGTTTAATATTCTTAAAGCTAAATATATGGGTAATGTATACACCTAAAAGTCACATCACAATAGTCTGGTAATTAATTAAATATTTTTAATATTTAATTAAATCTCTGAATTCAATCTACATATAAATGAATTTAAATAATTTATTTATATTGTTCATTCTTTCATTTAGATTAAATAAATAAGTTTATTTAATCTCTTTTCTTATCCATTTCTTAATTAATTAAATAAACATTACGATTTATTTATATTAATTATCATTAAATATTCTTTTCTTCTAATTTTCATTCATAATTAAATATTCCAAATATTTAATTAAATCCTCTAAAATCCATTCATAATTAAATATTCCAAATATTTAATTAATTCTTCTAAAGTCTATTTGCAATTAAATATTCTAAATATTTAATTGAGTCTTCTATAGTTAAATTAAATATCAAATATTTAATTTCCTCAAACACATGAAATTAAATAAATTTATTTATTTATTTAATATTGATTATCTTCAACAACCGTGAAACAACTTCCAAAACAAAAAATTAATTTATCTGTTTCTATGCAAGATTGTTCTCATGGGTTGAAGACAAATCTCCATTCTTCTCTCCAACCTACCAACATCTTCCATCTTCTCTCAACCTCTCCATCTCTCACCATTCAAAATTACTAGACAATCTCACAGCCATTGATCTTTGCCAGCCAGGTTCTTGCCTGTGAAAATCTATAAAAGGGACTACCAGGTCTCTGAAAAACATAGAAGCTTTCATACAAGAAAACTATAGCAAATTTGTAGCATTCATAGCTTCTAGAATCATAGCATATCATGGCCAATCATCCTCATAGCTTAGTTTCAATAGCATCCATAATCCACAACCCCTGTGCATAATTTACAGCCCCTGTGCATATCTGTATCAACATTTCACTCCACTAGCAATAGCATAGAGAA
>VDFB02000002.1:149484675-149570928 GCA_007258455.2 Sequoia sempervirens | reverse complement strand
TTATCAATGTAGATAATACTTGAAAAGAACCACCATTCACATTAATCATTCAATGCACGTTCAATAAAATATAAATTTATTATACATTCATTTTTGTTCATAAATAATTATGGTCAGTAGTAAGGTCTTTAAAAATATATTTATTCTAGAGAGTGATAATCTATTCTAATAACTAAAATAAGCAATCTTAATTTATGTATTCTAATAACTAAAATAAGCAATCTTAAGCCAATTCTTTATACAGAGATAATACTTGGTTTCCTTTCATATTCCACCATTCTCAGTGTTATGATGGATTATCCTTGAGACAAACTCTGTCCATGCATTTTCCACTTCTTCTCCAGTTTCTTCATCAGTTGGATTTTCCATCACCAAGTGAACTCCTATAGCATCCAAATACCATCCACTCCTTCCATTAAATCCAAGAATCTTGCATCTTGTAGATGGTGATGCAAAATAAGTTCCTTTCTCCTCACCAAATGGACCATACTTTTTACAATTTGTATGGAAAGTAAGAGATCTCACTGTCAGTACATTATGTTGGCCAAAATGTCCATAGTGGCCACTAATTGACACCAATACTTCATTTGGATAGTCAAACTTAACCTGCAAAACATATTAAAATATATTTATATTCATTAAAAAATTAAATAAAACCTTTGAAATCTAAAAAACCATAAAAAATAGATAAAACATTATAGATTTCTGAAAATATTGATATAGAGCTAGATATTATTGTTTCACTTCCATGCCAAATAAATTGTCACTCCAACATGGTGGGCCCTCTCAATTATTATGTAAAATAAATTTAGATTTATCTTATGTTTTGTTAAGGAAAGACTATTTAACATATGAAATATTTTTACAATCTTAAAGAATTAAAAATATTATGATTGGGATCAAAATACTAAATGCTTACAATATGATCAAGTTGCTAATACCTTTATTTATTACAATATGGAATAACTAGATTTATGAAACCATAATGTACTTTAATATAGGAGCATAAATATATGTAACACAAATAGCTACTAGTAAATTTTAGAAAAAGTTGAAACTTTGACATATTGGATAATATTATACAATAATAGACAAAAAAAATTAAGAAAGGTCCGTTAAATTATGCATGAAAATGGCTGGTAAGTATAATAACTAAAGATAAATTTGGTAAGATTGACTCTAAAATTTTCAAAGGTTGTCAATTATCTTGAGAAAATATGTTAAGGTTGATTATTAAATGTAAGGGTTACTCAAAAATCAATAATCTAGATCTAATAGCCTTGTGAAAGTGAAGTAATTGATTTGTTGGTTAGAAATCATAAGCATTTTTTATTATTTGATCAATAGATAGTGACTATCTTTTCTACTCACTGTGTTAATAGATAGCCAATTTTTTTATGTGAGGAGAATTTTATGATGATTAATGGTAGGATAAAAAATTAAAAATATTTAGAAAGTAGTAGATAAGAAAAACTATTTGATAAATTTATTGAGAATCTTTAAGGATGTACATTTTTTATGAGCTTAAATCTATAATTATCATTTTGTGACAGTTTAAAAAATTTATCAAACTTTATCATTTAACGAAGAATAGGGTGAACCCACAATAGTGAGACCCATTTTTAAAACATCATTCTTTTAAACTCAAATAGAACCATTGATACATGTCTATGATATAATATATTATTTAATTAAAAAATAAAGATACTAGATATATTGTCCTTTTGGTAGATTGAGCCCATTGATGCATGGTTTTGATTGGTGATTATAAGTAGGATCTTAAAAGATCCATTATTTGAAGGTGGGGGGACCCCAGAGCACCCCCAAAATTGAATATCATAATTCTGTTTAAAATAAAGAGGCTTGTGGGCTTCTGTATATAACTTAGATTGAGTGCACCATTGGTAGAAGATATTCAACTATTCAAACACTAAAGAAAGAGGTCTGCCAACATGTGAGAGCAACCATTGCAATGCCTACTGACGTACAAAAAGAAGTTTCGTAGTTCTCATGAAATCTTACCGTCACTGTTTTGCTGCCTCCATTCCCTCCACGTCGTGCAGACCAGACGGACTGACCATTACGAACATACTCAACTTTGATATTGTCTATAGCACTGCCAAATCCCACAACAATCTGCCGAATTCCACTGTATACTCCATCATCCCAAGGATTTCCACCACGACCTCCCCACGGACCCCCAGGAACAGGCTTCAATTGGGACACCTTCGAATACAAAAAAACACAACTCAGATGAATATACAATCTTTAAACTCTAAAATCAAAGTAATTTTTATTTTCATATTTAGTACCTTTAGGTTTTCTGGAGTTGTAGCCCTCACTGCTTCTGCAATGTCTCTAACAACAGAGACCACCCTGGGTAGCAACATGGAAGTATCGAATTTGTTGTTTCCTGCAGAAGAGTGGAAAGAAAGTCGAGTATATACTCCAATGGCGTCAAGAAACAGGCCACTTCGTCCATGAAACCCCACTATTCTACTAGCCGGGCGGGGAGACTCAAAGAAGGTACCCTGCTCTACACCGAATGGCCCGTACTGTCGAAGGTTTGTACAGAATGTTAGTGACCTTATTGCACTGGGACCATTTGTATAGAAGGGTCCGAAATGACCGTGTATGGAGAGCAGGATCTCTTTTGGATAGTCAAATCGAATCTACAAAATACACAGAATTCATTAATATTTGAATAGATTATGTTTCTTTATATAATGTAGAAAAGTTAAAAAACATTTTTTTTTAAAGTAAGATTTAAATTTATCTTCAAACAATTTTGTTCTCATCTAGAAAAGACTACAAAGTTAATTAGCTAAGGGGTCCTTTTTTTTTTGAGAAAGGATCTCACTATCAAAAATTAAAAAAAAATCTTATAAGATAATTTAGAATCTTGTATAAAAAAATAAGTACTACTAGAATCTTTAGGGTGGTGGAGTTAAAAGTTTTTACTAAAATTTTGAATTTGTATAAGTAAATTTGTAAATTTAGTTATATAATTGTAGATTTAGCATTCTTTGTTGTTAATAAAAATCAAGAGATCACTTACTTCCTAAAATCTTGGAGATTAAAGTTTTAAACTCTCTCATTATTATAAAATCCATGAGACCCCTACTTATAAATACTCCTAATAATTTTAAGCAACACTTGATAAAATATGTTATATACTTAGAGATATGATATTATAATGTATTTAGGTGGATGGAGATGCCAACATGTGACACACATCCCTTTAACCATATTAGATCATGTAGACACATTGTATATTTAATTATATCAAGAAATGAGTAGGCCTTCAATAGAATTAGCGCTCCATTGTATTATTAGGAGGAGGTCTATATAAAGAAGGTGGTCATCATTATAAGGATGTGTGGAGTATAAATTGTATTTGGGATCTCTTGAAGATATAGCGTGGAATAGCTTCTTCCATAAAGATTATTATACGTGTTACCCTATTTCAAGCGTTTACCTTATTTTTACACATATTACACAATAAGACATCTTGATCCACAAATATTTTAAAAAATCCCTTCCATAAGACCACAACCAAAACTATCTTGTGCATTGATTTTAGCAGTTTCGATATGTCTATAAATTCCTATTTCCAATCAACGATCCTCCCCTGTTAGAAACAAAATACAAACTACTGTACTCCATGAACTGATTAACAAATACCATCCACAGGACACATTGAAAAAGCAATGCAAATTCTTATAAGACAGACATGAAACTCCTAGTGTAGAGCACAACCATGGCACTTTACAGAGAATTTATATGAAAACAGAATTCCAGACATTAATCTTATTTCAGATACAAGCAGGGAAAGAAATTATACTCATTAGAAGTAGCAAAAGCCAATCTAATCATAAATACATAGTGCAGTTAACCGGGGCTAAACTTACCTTATCAGTTTCGGCGCCTCCAGAGCCACCATGCTTCACAGACCGCTTTGATTGTCCTCCATCATCATACTCAATGAGAATACTATCAATGGCTGTTCCGCTGCTAATTATAATCTGTCGTATTCCTGTGTGAACCTCATCATCCCAACAAAGTCCCCCTTCACCTCCCCATGGTCCAGCTGTCACCGGCTTATCTGCAAAATCTTGAACCTGCAAATCATCACAACATCAACCAACATCCATATAATTACAGATAGTGCTTAAATTCTTTCTATAAAACAGTCAAAGAAGTTAGTAGGTAGTAGAACAAGAGGGAAATGGGTATAAAATCCCAAAAAAATAAAATTCTATGAGTTGGAATGGATTAAAGACATGAAATTTCGCACTTCATAATATAATTTCGAGAAAATTTGATCAGGATGAAATAGTTAGAAAAGATAAATGATGAATCATGCTATTTCATTCTGATAAGATTGTAAAATCCGAAACGTCGATGAAAACAAATTATATAATCAAATTCAAAAATATTGTCAAGATTGAAATGGATTTTTCAATTGTTCCATTTAACAAAATCTCTATTTAAAATATCTACACTGCTTAAAATTCAGTCTTCACCTGACGAGTAGGCTTCTCCCTGGATGTTTTAGATGGGACACGCCCAACTCCATTGGTCGCCGTGCTCGACATGGCAAAAAAAGCAGGGGAAACCTCAGAGACTGAACAGGGCCTTAAACTGCCAAGTAACTTATTAATAATACACTAGACTAACACTTTTGAGTGCAAACCAACTTATGTTTGTTCAGAGTTAGCAGGATGGAATATATAGAGACCTGGAAGTGACGTAACCCATGAGTGTAAGCATGACAACTGATGTTCTTCACTAAGTCTTAGTAAAGAGATTCTTATTCCCTGCATTTTATACAGATAAGCAAGTCGGCAAAAGTTAAAAACTATTCCTGCCCATCTACGGATGATTAGTAAGATGGAAAAAGGATACCAAGAATTGAACGGTTAAAATTGTTTTGGTAACATGCAGGTCAATTCAAGGGGATAGAATTGCATAAAGTGGCTTCCTCTTGAACTTTCATAATGTGTGATATTCTACTGTAGTTCTATTCTCTTTGACCGGTACCAGCAAGTTGTCACTGATCACTGTGGGACTTTATTATTCCAGTATTCTTCATGGTGGTCAGCCGTGTGTTCAGATATTTGTTCTTTTCCATCGTAGAAAAGCATTTCTAGAGTGCGATAATAACAAAGAAAAGTATATATACAATGTAATAAACAAAGGAGTACAGTGTAAATCCTTGTAAACTGGTTGTAATCCTTAACCTGAAGAATGATGAACAACCTTCAGCTTTTGTCTCACCGTCAGAAATAGGTCAGCTTTTGGCAAGGAAATAGGCTATGGAATTTACTTCTCTATTACATTGTTAAATTGAAATAATCTCCTCAGATTCCATAAAAGCTCCAAGCTTGTTTTAGAATATTATTGAGCTTTTAATTAGGAGAGAATTATTTCAAGATAGAATTGGTGATTATTATAGAATTATCTTTAGTATAAAATTGATCAATACAAAATAAGAAATAGTTTAAAGGTCAAGATTCTACTTTATTGTTGGTTCTTTTATGTAGTTTTTATATGGAGTTTTTAATGAAAGAACATTAATAGCTTTTGATAAGGCAACCAATATCTAATAGATTATGATTAATTTTTTATGTAACATCAAAATAAAATTGATGTGCTCAATCAAAGGAGGGAATTGAGATCTTGGTAGCTTGATCAATTTATCTAAAAGTCCCACTATCAAGGAGTAATTTCATGAGATCCCGAGATTTTTATAACATATTCTAAGTAGTGATTTTCTTTTTATATTATAAAGTATTATGATAACACAATTTTTAAATTGTCACTTCTAATTGAACCAACAATTTTGAGAGTGGTCTATGTGCTTCTCTTGCACTGTTAGGATCTTTCACCTCAAAGGATATAGATAGAACTCCCAAAATTGTGGTGGTTCACTCAAATAGAGGATTGTATGATGTGATTAAGACTAAATGAAATGTTGTAAGTGCAACTAAGTATTGAAATTGATTGACTATTAATGCAAAACTAATGAAATATGCAATGTTTGAAAACACAATGTGATATGCAGAAAATGAAATAAAGATTAAAATTAATGCAAACAGAATTGAACAAGGTCAAAGAGAGTGCACCTAGGAATTGGATGATAAATCTGGAATGTCCTAAAATCTGGAAAAAATCAATGTAAATCACTAGTGGGACTCATTCGCCACTAATAGCGAATCAGTCCTGCTACTAACAAAAACACCTAAAAACTACTTTTCCAACTATCGAGAACTAGAATCTAACAAAATCAACTTTTTTAACCTTAAGGTGGGACTCATTCGCCACTGATGGTGAATCAATCCTCCTCCAAAAATCTACAAATTCAAGAGTTAAGCCTGTGGGTCTAGATCTACACTTGTCTTCTTGTCGAGTTGACAGAGTCAAATCTGCAAGAAACAGACTGTAGGTTGTCTCCAAGCTTGAATTAGGGTTTAGTTGACTTGAAACACTTTATTGACTTCTTGCCCTCTTTTCAACACCTAATTGCTTGACAATTCAGCAAACACACATGCAAAAGGGGGGAAATGGTTAAGGGTTAGAGTATAGGGATTTTCCTTGGTCAAATCCCACTTTGGTAATCAAACCCTTAATAAAGAAAGGAAATGAAATGAAGAAGGAAACAATGAATAACAACATGCAAATTTCTAAACTCACCAAAACCTTATTGAAGAAGTCTGAAGATATGTCAATGGCTGCTCCAAGATACTTGATAAATGCTTGATTGAATGATGAAAACTACTTGAATGCTAATTGATGTTGAATGAGTGAATGCAAGTGAATGGGGGTTGAAATGAGAAGAAAAAAATTTATTTATTTATTTATACACAATTCTGCCCTAATTTCTCGATAATACCTCATCACAGGCTGACATAAGGTTTTTTTAAATAAAAAAACTTGAAAGAAATTTTGAATTATTTTAAATTTGGAGCCAAGAGGGACTCATTCGCCACCCATGGCGAATGGGTCCCACCTTGGGCTTGTAAGTGGGTGTCGGGAATTAAGTTGTATTTAATGTTTTTTGTCGGGTTTACATTCAAAGTTACACTTAATTAAGCCTTATGAGTGCATAAAGGGGTCAAATAAAGCATAAGAAAGGTGTAAATAGTGAAAATAAGCCTAGAAAAGCATGAAATCTTGTTACAAGACTTTACAACATTTTAGAATAGGACTTGATATGTGATGAAAAGGTGATTTTTAGGTGAATTATAATGAGAAGAGTCTAGAAAAGTATATATATGTGTTACAACACTTCACAAGACATCATAATTTGAATATTTAGGACCTAATGTGAATGTTTAAGCCACATTGCAACATTAAATCAAAGCAAGATAAGTCAAACATCACAAGAGAAAGACCTAAATAACCATGAAAATGTCAATGATCCATTTTTTATATGGTACATTTAGCCCCCATTTTAGTGAGAGGATGAACTTGCTTCAAACTCACACTAAAGTAGCCATGCATATCAAGAGGGATCCAAATGCACTTATGTTAGCAAGATGGAATGACAACAATCAAGAGGGATGATCAATTCCCTAGGATGAAGATCTCGTGGAAAACTAAACATAAGAACAAAGGAACACATGTGTGAACTAGAAGAAGAAAAGGGGAGAATCAAATTGAGCTTTGATCATTTGTCCAACTAGTTGTGGATTAGATCTAGGCTATTTGTCTAAAAAATAAGATGTATACTCACTCTGGGGCAACATAACTCATGAAAATACACTAGGTGAGAAAACCCAAAAGGTGAAGTACATACGCTAGTTGATATGCACTCACAAACACATATGTGGCTATGGGGAAAGTCATGTCACTGAATGGGCTTCCCACTCAACCATATCAAAGTTATACCTCCTAATAACTTTAACAAGGTGCCACAAAGGAAAATGTTGGTTCATGCTTCATGAGACAAGAAAAGCTTTGTATGGTTATAACTCATGAACAAATGAAAAGGGTACCACAAGAATGCAAGTTGTGTTATGCAAGGTGGCAAAGATGTAAAATGTAAAATGCAAAAATGTAAAAGAAAGTTCAAAGGAGTCTTGTTAAGTTCATGCAAGGTTTTGCAAGTTGTGTTATGCAAGGTGGAAAAGATGTAAAATGTAAAATGCAAAAATGTAAAAGAAAGTTCAAAGGAGTCTTGTTAAGTTTATGCAAGGTTTGCAAGCTATGTTATGCAAGGTGGCAAAGATGTAAAATGTAAAATGAAAAAATGTAAAAGAAAGTTCAAAGGAGTCTTGTTAAGTTCATGCAAGGTTTTTCACTTAGGGGACATTGTGTATAATTTCTCCAAGAGAGGACCAATCAAAGAATAAAATATTCACAACTTAGTGGATGCAATGCATCACATTAGGCCACCAAGAGGAATGTAATATACTAAGAGAGATCACACTTATGAAGGACATCATACCCAATGTCATCCAAAAAGTGACAAATGCATTGTATGAAGTGATAAGGCTGCACTAAGAACCAAGAATGCAAATGAAATGATGCCAATGTATGCCCCCCACTTTAAAGGAACTGCTACACACCATTATGTGAGCAATTAATTTAAAGTAGGGAAGGAAAGAAAATGCAAAGAAAACAAGATATGAGAGCCAACTTGGAAAGTCCATATGCCAAGTCATATGTTTCCAAGTAGGGTTGCTTCATGTAAACGAAGAAAAAAGAAAACAAAAGAAAAGGATGGTTGCCCCCCATAAAGGAACATGCCAAACACATAAGGGATCTATGGATTTGGGGTCAGTATGTTCGTTGCTGCAATGTTTTGATTAAAGAGCTCATAACTGTCATCATTCCCTAAAGCACATAGAATTGGAAGAATGACACAAAGAGAGCGAACACAAGAAAAATAAATTTTGTTTTGGGTCAACATGGAAGAGACATTGTGGTCTCAACTCTTTGCATCATCCCTAAAAGGAAAACACAAGAAAAAATAAAATGAAAAGGAAAACAAAAAGAAAAATCTTTTGGGTTGAAACATGAAGGAGACATTTCGGTCTCAATGCCTTGGATCATCCCCAAAAGGAAAAACACAAAAAAATATAAAGTAAAAATAAAAGGGATCGATTGGGTCAACATGGAAGAGACATAGGGCATCTCAACACTTTGTGTCATCCCCAAAAGGAAAAGAAAAAAGGAAATGTATGACATATAGAAGAATGGAGGTAAAAATAGAGGAAATGTACAAGGACAGAGGACATTAAACACACATTACGAGGGAACACAATACGCACATACAAGCAAACCAAAGAAAAGAAAAAGAAAAATTAAAAATGAATGTAAAAGGCTAGCAATTCGAATGCAAGTCAACCATCTAACAAGTCATCTTCCTCCCAATCATGTTCAGTATATTGCAAGAGCAGTTGACTGTCCAAAGGAAGAATTTCAAGTGTCGAAATAGGAGAAGTTTTTAGTTCTTCGCTTGGTGTGAGAAATTTATCTTTTAAGCTCATGGAAGAGCAGAATAAAGAATTCAAATCATTCTACACCTCTTCATCTATTTTAGAGATTTCCTCATTATCATCATCATCCATATTAATTACGATGGGAGGACGGAGGATAATTTCCAAGGAAGGATGTATCAAAATTTGTGGTTATTGTATCAAATCGTTTAGTTGTGAGTGTTGTATTATACTATCTTGTGGCAAATCAAGAGGAGGGTGGTTAGCTATTTCTTCTGTGAAAGGTGGAGGTTGATTTTCTTTGTTTTTTTTAGTTTGCATTTGACGAGCAAGGAGACAATGACGATGCCTACACTCCCTAGCACTGTGGTTTCTTTTAATTTTATTTTGAACTTGTTGAGGTGTAAAAGCGGGTTGATCCACCATAGGTTTCATTTCTTCCAGAGGGGGGAGAATGGAAGAAATCGAAGAAGATGGGTCAATCACTTTTTCTTTGGCTTTATAAAATTGTTTAATGCAAGGAGGCATGACAGGATTGGTTTCATTATCTCTTGGGCATTTAAACGAGGAAGGGGAAGTGTCAATTTTTGGTTGCTCATTTGGTTGCATTGTTTGTTCATTTTCAAACTCAAGCTAAAGCATTGTCTTGTCTAAGATAGGAGTAGTGGAAGTGGATGGGGACATGTTACGAAGTGAAAATTCAACTATTTGTTTGGCTTTGAACTTTTGATAGGCAATGAAAAAAATTCCTTTCGAGGGGTGAGGGGTTCCATAGGTTTAGGCCAAAAGGATTCTAAGGAAAATTTACCTTTAGAGGACAATAGATTAAAGCCACTATGGTGTATGGTAAATATCTCATTGTCATGCAAAAACTTCAAACATTTGTGAACAACTGAAGGGACCTCTTTCATCGAGTGAATCCAAGGATGACCTAGCCATAGATGAAATTTATTTGATTGTGGAATGATACAAAATGTTACCTCCAAAGTTTTGGGTCCTATTTGTAAGGGGAGTACGATCGATCTAATCGTAGGGCACATAAAATCAGTATGTGTTTTAATCCATGCAGTTGGTTTATCATAATCATCTTGATAGAGATCATGTAATACTAAAAACTCTTTTGTGATCACATTCTTTTCACAGCCGGGAGCTATTAATATCCCATTGGTGGGCTTATCATAGATGTGGTCGGCTATGTAAAGAGGACCATCAAGAAGCTTTTTCAATATTTCATGCTTGAAGAAAAATTAATATCAAGAGATTTTTTGGTTGGGCCCTTATGAGGGACAACGTCTATCTTACCCACAAGTTCATCCATAGGATTAACTTGGGTAACATTTGGAGTAATATCAAGTTGTTCATTATTTGTATCAATGTTCATCACATGAATGTTTGAAGGTTCACTAGCCTTTACAAATGAAACATTTTTTTTATGTATAGGGTTGGTAATGATTTATAAATTCTGATTAGGGGGTGCAACAGACTTATTAACTTGATCATTGACACCCACAATGGACAAACGACCAAAATCAATGAGGTCTTGAACTAAGTGTTTGAGACACTTACATTTTTTAGTGTCATGTCCATTTTGGAAATGAAAATGACAATAAGCATTTAGTTTAAAAGTTGTTGGAAAATTTTGGTGGTATCAAGTGGTTTAACTGTAGGCAAAGTGATCATCTGTTGCGGCAGCAATTGGTTCATTATGTTATGGAGAGTATCAGGTAAAGGGCTAAATTGTCTCTTTGGGTCCCCATAGGTAAAGGGCACCACTACTTTAACAGCTTCCACTTGACTCTAAACAGGTTGAGTTGTTTGCAGAGGAGGAGGATTGAACTGTAAGAATCCTCTGCTTGGTTTTCTAAATTTTTGCACCTTGTTTTGGTTACTTTGTTCATACTTCTCAACTCGGTTAGAAGTGGACTTTGAATCATGACTAGTAACCGAGTTGTGATAGTCACAAAGGGTGGTGCATAAATGCATGAACGAAGGAAATTTCATCATATTCAACTTATCCTGAAGGTGAGTGTGCAAGTTTGTGACAAACATATTTTGGGGATGTGAATCAAGAATCTTGACATCAATTTGAGCATACAATGACTGATAGTGTGAAATGAAATCAGTTACTTTTTCATCTGAATTTTGTTTACATCTCATTAAATTATCCATTGTCTTTTTGGGAGTCATATGAACTTGGAAGTGACTTATAAAGGCATCCACAAGTTCATTAAAGGATCAGATTGAATGATTAGGTAAGTTTGAAAACCACTCCAATGCAGTGTCCTTCAAGGTCCTAGGAAAAAGTTTGGCTAATAGTTTATCGTCAAGGAAAAAATCACTGCATAATGTTGCATACGCATTAACATGATTAGTAGGGTCTCCTTTACCTCTGTACTTCTCAAACCTAGGCATTTCAATTTCTTGTGGAATTGGTGTGTGTAAGATCTCTAAGGATAAGGGGCTACTATGGACATGATATGTGGGTGGAGCATTTTGGTTTTGGCTAATGGTGGGTATTTGTTGTTGCATGGAGGAAATGGTGTTAAAGAGTTTTGTAATGATGGGATCAGTGTAAGTGGTATGAGGTGGAAGGTAAAATGGTGATGGAGTGTATGTAATGTGAGGAGAAGTGAAGGGAACACTAAGAGGGGTGAAGGTGGAAGAGGGAACATTCAATGCCACAAAAGAGCTAGGGATGCTAGTTGGAATAGCGAAAGAAGGAGTCACATGAAAAACCTATTGCATGGTTGTTGTAACTTGGAGTGGTATAGGTTGATATGGATGCTATGGTTGAAGGAGGAGGAATGTGAGGTCCTCCTTGGCTCACAACAATGTTTGTTGATTAGGCAGTGGAAGGAGCATGTTTGTTGTATATTTCAGCTATTCTTTTCATAACATGTGTAATTCATCATCACTTTCAATCAAATGATGAAGGTTTTCTATGGCAAGTATGGAAATGGTGGAAATTTTTTCAAGGGATAAATCTTGTTGTAAATGTGCAAAAACCTCATGAATATTAATGACTTTTTTCTTGCGGAATGGAACTAGTTTGTGTGTCAGCATGCATCAGATGGGTAGGAAAAGGCATATTAGTGGTAGTATCCATGCCTAATGCACCATTGTCCATACTAGTAGTAGGATCTCTTGAGATCCCAAGGTCCACAACGAAAGTGCTATCATAGGAAGCCATGAGTCTAGAACTTCCTCTCACTAAAGTATTATCAATAGGGCACCAAACACTCATACAAGTACCACAAAAGATGGGGTGAATACAAATGAAAACTAAGAATGATAAAATGCTAATGATAGAAATTTTGTAAAGTGAAACAAGAAGATAGTAACAGGAAATAGAAATGTAAGAAAAACTATGAAAATGCTAGAAATTTCAATGCAGAAAATGCAACTGGACTTATTCGCCCAAGGTGACGAGTGAGTCCAGGTATGGATTTTTTTGTGTTTGTTCAAAAAAATTAAAATAATTTGAATACTTTACAGATGCAAACTAAGGATGCAAATGCATATTTTCAATTTTTTAATGATTTTATATGCAAAAATGAAGTTTAAATGAGTCTTTCACTAATGCAATTTGAGAAACCCTAGGATGCAAAAACAAAACAAAACCTAATTGAATGTTGATGAAAATAAAACCTAGGATGCAATATGCAATTGAAATCAGAAAGATAAAGTGTTCAATATATGTAGGTTCACCAAAATGAACCAACAATTTTGAGAGTGGTCTATGTGCTTCTCTTGCACTCTTAGGATCTTTCACCTAAAAGGAGAGAGATAGAACTCCCAAAATTGTGGTGGTTCACTCAAATAGAGGATTGTATGATGTGATTAAGACTAAATGCAATGTTGAAAGTGCAACTAAGTATTGAAATTGATTGACTATTAATGCAAAACTAATAAAATATGCAATGTTTGAAAACATAATGTGATATGCAAAAAAATAAATTAAAGATGAAAATTAATGCAAATAGAATTGAACAAGGTCAAAGAGAGTGCACCTAGGAATTGGATGATGAATCTAGAATGTCCTGAAATAGGCAAAAATCAATGTAAATCACTAGTGGGAATCATTCGACACTGATGGTGAATTAGTCTCGCCACTAATAAAAACACCTGAAAACTGCTTTCCGATTGTTAGGAACTGGAATTTGAAAAAATCAACTTTTTCAGCCTTAAGGTGGGACTCATTCACCACTGATGGGGAATCAATCCTCCAAAAATCTACAAATTTAAGAGTAAAGCCTATGGGTCTAGATCTGCACTTGTCTTCTTCTTGGGTTAACAGAGTCAAATCTGTAGGAAACGGACTGTAGGTTGTATCCAAGCTTGAATTAGGGTTTAGTTGACTTCAAAAACTTTGTTGAATTATTTTCCACTTTTCAACACCTAATTGCTTGACAAATCTCCATACAAAATTCTGAAAACACACATGTAAAAGGGGGAAAATGTTAAGGGTTAGAGTATAGGGATTTGCTTTGGTCAAATCCCACTTTGGTAATCAAACCCTTAATAAAGAAATGAAATGAAATGAAGAAGGAAATTATGAATAACAACATGAAAATTTCTAAACTCACCAAAACCTTATTAAAGAATTATGAAGATATGTCAATGGTTGCTCCAAGATACTTGATAAATGCTTGATTGAATGATTCAAAGTGCATGAATGCTAATTGATGTTGAATGAGTGAATGCAAGTGAATGGGGGTTGAAATGAGAAGAAAGAAACTAATTTATACACAATTCTACCCTAATTTTCTGATAATACCTCAGCATAGGCTAACATAAGGTATTTTTAAATAAAAACTCAAAAGAAATTTTGAATTATTTTGAATTTGGAGCCAAGAGGGACCATTCGCCACCCATGGTGAATGGGTCCCACCTTGGGCTTGTAAGTGGGTGTTGGGAATTAAGTCACATTTAATGTTGTTTTTCGGGTTTACATTCAAAAATACACTTAATTAAGCATTACGAGTACATAAAAGGGTCAAATAAAATATAAGAAAGGTGTAAATAGTGAAAATAAGCCTAGAAAATCATGAAATCTTGTTACAAGACTTTACAAAACTTTAGAATAAGACTTGATAAGTGATGAAAAGGTGATTTCACATTTCTATAACACTTTTCTAGACTCTTCTCATTACAATTCACCTTCACAAGACATCATAATTTGAATGTTTAGGACCTAATGTGAATGTTTAAGCCACATTGCAACATTAAATCAAAGCAAGATAAGTCAAATATCACAAGAGAAAGACCTAAATAACCATAAAAATTTCAATGATCCATTTTTCTATAGTACACTAATTTAATAAAAAAAAAAATTAATAGGAAGGCTTTTTTTAGCAAATTATTTTTGTTATTTTTTTTCAAATATGGAAAACCGATAAAGAGAGGTTAACTATTCAATTTCAAGAGAAAATTATATTAGGTCTTAAAATATACTAGGCCCAAAAAAATAAACAAAATATCTAGTAAATCCCTAAACCAACTTAACTTAGCACAAAGCTAAGGTCAACATTTCGCAGGTGTACAATTGACATTAGATGCCCAAATGGGGATAGGTTTGAAACAAAAAAGAACAAGGAGATCTTGTTTCTCTCCTAAGTCTCAATGAGATTAATATCATGGAATGTTAAAGGATTGAATGCCTCTAACAAAAGAGCCCAAGTCAAGCAACAATTGGATGTTTGTGGGGCAGCTCTAATTGTTCTTCAGGAAACAAAAATCTTTGATGAAGCTTTTGAGCTTATTGTTAAGAAGTGGATCAAATGGAAAGCTTCACATTCACCTTCTCAAGGGGCTTCAAGAGGACTCCTGAATTTTTAGAATGCAAAAACAGCTAGCATTAGCAATATCTCATTTTATAATAATTGGAAACTAATTAAGATTAATCATTTTGATTTGTCTTTTTGGTTGATCAATTTTTATGGGCCTAATAGTACGATAGGTAAGAAGATGTTGTGGGATACTTTGAAATTGAAGCTTGATAGAATTGTTTCTAAAAAAGTTGTTATTGCAGGGTATTTTAATGCAATTGCAAGTACTCTTGAGAAAAAAGGTGGTATTTGTCCTCCAAAGAAAGTTATGGAGGATTTTGTTGCTTTTATTCAAGATAATTCTTTGGTTGATGTAATTCCACAAAATGATGGATATACTTGGACAAATAGGAGAAATAATTTCCTTCAAATTTTGGAGAGATTAGATAGGTTCTTAATTTCTCTGAATTGGGTATTCAATGATTATCAATTTCAATCACAAATTTTACCTTTTATAGCATCTAATCACTTTGTTATTTCACTTCATTCGGTTGCAAATCAAGTTGAGACAAAGATTCAATCCTCTTTCAAATTTGAGGTGATGTGGTTGACTACGCCCTTTGTACATGGTTCTAGAGTGCTTCAATTAAGCAAGAAATTGGAGTGTCTTAAACACCATTTAAAAAATTGGAATCAACGTGTCTTTAAAAATGTTTTTGTTCAGAAATAATTGGTCTACAAAAAGTTAGAGGTAGGGAATGAAAATATTATTGCCAACAATTTGGATAATGTATTATTTGATGAGCAGTGTAAGTTACAAGAGGATTGGAAGGAGTTGTTATTGAGAGAGGAGATCTATTGGAGACAGAAGTCTATAGAAGTTTGGCTGAAATATGGTGATAGGAATACAAAAAAAAATCATATTTTAGCACAAATAAAAAAAAAGCACTATCTTCTCGATTAAGGATAGTGTGTTAGGTGTTTTTCTTATAAAAGAGTCAAAGATTCAAAATGAAGGAGTTAAGTTTTTTTCTTCTATTTTATCTGCTACTAACAATGTTAATGTTATTTTAGCAAGAGAGAGAAGAACTTCTTCAAGGTATTCCTAGTATGGTTTCGCAGGAAGATAATGTTAGGCTGATGGCCCCATTCTCGCTTAAGGAAGTAAAAGAAGTGGTTTTTCCATGTCTCCTGATAAAGCTTCAGGACTTGATGGATTCACTACCATATTTTATCAAAAATGTTGGGATTTCATTGGGATTGATATTTTGAATGCATTGGAAGAATCAAGAAATTTGGGAGGTATGCTAAAAAAATTAATGTGATTAATATTTCCATTATACCAAAGATTAAAACTCCTTAGACTTTCTTTGATTTTAGGCCTATCTCTTTATGTAACACAATTTATATAATTTTCACAAAGGCTATTTATCTTTGGTTACACTCTCTTTTTCCATCAATCATTTATGAAGAAAAAAAGGGTTTTGTCCCTAGGAGAGAAACTGCAAAAGGTGCAATTGTTGCCCATGAAACTATGCATTTCATTGTTGAAAATAAAATATCTACAATGATTCTTAAACTTGATATGTAGAAGGCATATGATAGGGTAGATTGGAATTTCTTGAAGTGGGTGTTACTGAAGTTTGGTTTTTCTTCTAAGTGGTGTAAATGGATAATGGCATGTTTGTCTGGTGCTAATTTTTCAATTTTATTGAATGGTTCTACAATGGGATTTTGTGGTTCTACCCATGGGGTTCGCCAAGGAGATCCATTATCTCCATCTCTTTTTATCATACTGGCTAAAGCTTTGAGTAGGTTGTTTATCAAAGCTTATATGTGTGGTTTCATTCAGGGGGTTTCTATTCCAAATACTGCCATCTTAATGACTCATTCTCTCTGTGTTGATGACACCTAGCTTTTTGGTAAAGCTTCTATAAGAGAAGCTTTGCAGATAAAGTCTTTATTGGGAAAATATACAACTTCTAGACAAAAAGTAAATGAAGGTAAGTCAAAAATTTATGTGTTCAATACCAAAGCTGATATTGAAAATCGAATTGTCAATATTTTTGGCTTTTAGCATACTTATTTGCCTCATAAATATTTAGGCATTCCTTTCTTTTCTAGACATAATAAAGTTAATTATTAGCAAAAAATAATTCAAACTATTTAGTCTAGAATTCTGGCATGGAAAGGTAGATGGTTATCTTTATCAAGGAGAATACTATTGGTAAAATTTGTACTATCATCAATCCCTAACTACTTTATGGCTTGTCTAAAAGCTCCAAAATCCATCATTTCACAAATTCAAAATTTGATCAGGAAATTTTTATGGTCTGGTAATTTGTATAACAAAAAGAAAATTCCTCTTATTTCATTAGAAACAATGTGTCTTGAGAAATTAAAAGGTGGTGCAAGCCTGCACAATTATTTAGATCAAAATTTGGATCTTGGAGCTAAAATGGTATGGAAAATGTATGCTAAACCTACAATTAAATGGTGTCACGTTATGCAGTGCAAATATTTAGATAGTCATTGTCCTTCCAGAATGTGTACTGTCTCAAACCCCCCTTCAGGATCTGCAATGTGGAATTTTTTTATTTCATGTAGGAAATTTATTTTACCTCATCTAACTTGGGAAGTGAATGATAGAAATGATGCTTTATTTTGGAAAGATTCTCGGAATGGATATCAGAATCTAGTTGTAGATTATAATTTTGGTAACACTGCAAATTTTTTATCCCAAGCTTGGGGTTCAAAAGTAAAAGATTATGTTCAAAAGTAAAATATTATGTTCAAAATGTAGATTTAGTGTCTGGAAAAGTCAAGTGGAAAGAATTTTCACAAGAGCCAATTGATGATGATCATAAAGTTCAAATTTCTTCTATGCTGCAAGATAGGGTAGTTTATTTTTCATCTCAACCGGATAGAATAATTTGTTCTAATGCACATTCGGGTAGCTACAATATTAAAGAGGGGTACAAATCTCTCACACAAGTATCTTGTCAAGTGTCAAAGAAAAGCGCTTATCAATTTTGTTAGAATTCAAAAGTCTTGCCAAAAGCAGGTTGCTTTGCATGTTTTGCAATTCAAAGTAAAATTCTAACAAGTGACAAGTTGGTGAAATTAAACATAGTTGATCCCTTTAAATGTGTGCTTTGCAATCAGGAATTTGAAAATGTATTAAATCACCTTTTTATTTTGTGCTCAGTAGCGTAGATTTGTTGGTTGTTTGTAGTGGCAAAAATGAATTAGACAACAGTTTTTCCTAACACTATTTGGAATTTATTCACTTCTTGGCCATAGTTGTATAATACATCATTTTTTGCAATTATTTGGTGTATTATACCTTTAGTTTTATGGGCTATCTGGTGGGCAAGGAATAGAATTATTTTTAGGAAAGAGAAATTGAACATTGATCAAATGTTAAAACTATTTGAAAGATTAATCTCTGAAACTGTAAATGCTTATGTGTAAAAAATAAAGCATGTTGACTCTCTTTTCTCTACTTGGGATTCAAGCTTGATGTCCTTATGGAATTTATTATCTTTTCCATTTGAAGGTAATCTTCATCACCATGTTCCAAAGGTAAATAGAGATTTAATTTTCTGGTATCCTCCTCCTTTAGGTGTTTTTAAGTTGAATATAGATGGAGCATCTAGAGGAAATCCAGGTTTATCTAGGGCTGGGGTGGTCATACGTGATTATAAAGGCTTAGTGTTATGTGCAAATTCTTATAAATTGCTTCCAAGAACTAATAATGTGGCAAAGGCTCAAGCTTTATTGTTTAGTTTGAAGTTAGTTTTTAGCTTCAAGTTGCCTATGATTTAGGTAGAAGGTGATTCACTGATCTTAAAAAATGCATGTCATGATTGCAAGCTTCAAAATTGGAAGCTTGAATATATTGTCAAGCAGATTTGGGAATTGCTTGTTAAGATTCGTAATTATGTACTTTTGCACACATACAAAGAGGGAAATATAGTTGTATATTTTTTGGTGAATTATGAGTGTGATCATGTAGATAATGAAGTTACTCATGTGGTTTCTTTGGGAAAAATGCATTTCCACTTAGAAACTTTACTAGCAAAGGAAGAAATACTTTGCTAAGTAAGGTATAAATATATGATAAAGTTGGCATGCATTCAAATTTTGAGAATATTGAATGTCTCATTTTTCAAATCAGAAATGTTTGGTTACTTCTAATTTATAACAATTTTGTCTAAACAGATGCTTAGACAGGATTTGTTAAAAATTTTAATGAAAAATCTTGTTATATGTGACAAAATTTTAGGTGGAATTGATATAAGCCAGCATCATATATGTAACTGGTAGTTACAAATGTGTTATTTTTGTTAGATCCAGGAAAAATGGAAAAATAGATGAATTTTTATGCATATGTAACTGGTAATTGCACATGTGTTTCTTATCAATACATGGGTAATTGGTAGTTAAATATTCCAATTGATAATTGAAGTGAAAATTAAACTATGCATAGTAAAGGATCTATTTCCACATGTGTAATTTCCAGTTATGTATGTGGGTGTTGGCTGGTTATATGTGACTAATATTAAGGCATCTGATGATATCATCAAATATTATTAAGGTGATGTAAGCAAAATGTGCTAAGTTGCAATTGAACTGTACTATACATTTATGCAAATTTGATTTTGTCCAGCAAATTGTGGTTTTGTATAAATGAGGTGGCCCTTTTGTCATAATTGTTTATGCAGTATAGGGTACGCATTACCTTGAGTTATCAGTTTCACATGAATTAAATCTGGAGAGGATATAAGTTTTCCTTGAGGCTACCGGTTGATGTACACATTTAAAAATGTGAATAAGCATGTTCGTATTTTTTAGTACATTTAGTAGTATATGGATTTTCCAAATTACAGTTGTAGTACATATAGTTACATATGCCAGTCCTTTCAAAGGACGCAAAAACATGCGAGAGGTCTACAGGTGTTTTCAATCAATCATTACTTAAAAATGCTTACTCCTTTTCAATATGGTTTACTAGTATCTTAATGAATTATTTTCATATACAATTAAGGTGTGAAATATGTTCAGTATGTGTTGAATGTCTTCATTCTGATCGAAAATTTTATTTTTGTACTCTCACAACTTAGAAACATCATGTTAGTTTCACTGCAAAATATTATGTCTAATTCTGATGGATTATTGGCCGAAGAATTATAGAGTGTGGTTTCTAGTGCAAAGATGGGAGAGGCCATTTTCAGGAAGGTTAGAAGAGCCTCGGTTGCAAATTGTTTTTAAACTCAGCTGTCCTTGATTACAAGTGTCTCAAAAGTGTTGTTGGGAAAGAAGTTCTCCATCCTAAAACAAGGAGGTTGATTTATCCTTCAAATATTCTATCAATTTTTATATCTAACCTTTTGGATATGTTACAATGTTTAGATTCTATGAAGTTAATTGCAAAAAAAATGGTTCATGAAGTTTTTCTGCAGAATGAAGCTCTTGAAGAATGTGCACAAAAATATGTTTTTGGTATGGGGGAGGATTATGTTGGTGGAAGTTTTCCACCACATTTCTTACCTCATAATAAATCTTTTTTTAATGTTTATGATTCTTTCAAGAAATCTTTGGAGCAATCTAATCCAATTCATCCTAACAAGGCTTTGGCAAGATATAATATTCATGTTGGAATAGAAATGTCATAGTGTTTCAGAGAAAAGTATCATTATGTTTCTTTTCTTCTTTACCATAATTGTATTCATGTATCATCTTTAGGTTTGCAACATCAACCAATAATGCAAGGGAGTGTGCTGAATATGTATCAGAATTGATCATTACCAAACGTTCCAGATATGAATGTTGCTATAAATTCTAAGGAATATTAGGGTGAGCAAGGGGAGAACTCATTTGAACAAATGCATATTGAAGAATAAGTATATTAATTGGTGTCTGGAAAATTTTGTTTCAATTTTGGCTTTTTTTGAAAACTTTTATGAAGTTAGGCAGCATGTGAAAGATCTTGGGTACTTTATTAAAAATGAGGTTGTAACTGTGATGTAATAGGGGGATGGAAGTTTTGTAAATATGTAAATTTGGTAGTATCAAAAGTGTCAATGCTAATATATCAAGTAGATATATTATAGCATAGAATACTATATGCAAGAGTTGATGTAAATATTTGAGTTTTATACTCAAATTATGTAACTTTTTTCTTTTAAGGGCTATAACGAGAGGTTTTCTTCCAAATTCTTTCCTACTGGTATGCCCTATGAGTTTGGGATATGTACAATATAATTATAATTAATATATTACAGTGGGTAGTCTACTTTTGATTAAAAAAATAAAACATTTCACTTTGTAAGGGAAATGAATGAGAAGATGAGGAAAAAATTATTTATTCCTAATATAAATAGAGTATTAGGAGGATCCCTAAATATCAAACTTTAAGATCCTATCTTAAGTAAAAAAATTCCATGAGAAGTTGTCTAGGAAAAAGTTCAAGCTTTTCGGAGGTAAAAATTACTCCATAATTGTAATGTGTGTGAATCTAATCCTTAACCTTCCATAAACACTTATTAGATGAATAAAAACACTATTGACCCTAACATTTACTCAAATCTTAGACAACTCTGGTTAAAATTACTACTTGTGCATCAGCAATATCATTACATTTCAAAAACAAAAATAGGGAAGACACAAGTACAAACCTAATATGTATATACTTGGAATGAGTAGAAATAGGACACGTGACAAATTTATCCCACAAAAAATTCCTTGTCCTCAAGAAATTATAGGTTTGGATGTTCCAATATTTGTGGGCCTTCCCATGTAGCATCCTTCATTGAAAGATCTTTCCACTAAACCAAGGTGCTCCTTGGTGCTTCTATTTCACAACTTCCTCCCCCTTACATCCATGTTTTCTTTAGGAATAAAAACTAGTGTGCTATCTTTATCAATTAATGGCAACTCATATTCAAGGTTTTATATATGTTTTCCTAACACCTTTTTGAGACAAGACACATGAAAAAATTATGTATCCTGCTTCTGTCTAATAGCTCCAACTCATGGGATACTTCACTAATCATTTTCAAAATTATATAAGGACTAGGTTATAAATGTAATTTGGAATTTTTTGACCCAATTTCTTTCAAGGAAGATTGCTTTTATAGATTCAATCTCACAAAAACCATGTCTTAAATCTCAAATGTTTTATCAATCCTATGATAGTATGCATACATTTTCTATTGGTTTTGATCCTGATAGAGATTATTCTTAAGTGACTTCAAAATTTCTTGGCTCTATTTGATCACACCACTTTCTCTTGTTACCTTTTATCCACTAGAATAATAATGCAACTTTCAGCTACATACCTATGCAAGGTCATGAATGGTATCATCTCAATTGACATGTGATAAGTTTTAATGTAATAGTTCCCTCCCAACTAGAGCCATTTGATCCAAGTCTTCCTCTAATTAGAAACATAATTTTTTTAGACACACAAATATTGAGAGGGGGGTAAATCATTATTTAATATTTTTTACTTCATTCATATAATATTATGAAAACATAATCAATGACAATGCAAGTAATGAACTCACTCATATAGGAGAACACCAGACTTACATGGAAACCCATAAGGGAAAAACTACAGTGAGAAAAAATGCTTAGAACTACTACCTAAATCCAACCTTGAAAAATAATATATACAATAATTTTGCAGGCACCAACCCATAGGAATTACAACCCTAAAGAGAGACACCAATCTCCTTGAATTTTGATAAATGTAGGCACCAACCTATAAGAGAAACCAATCCCCCCAGATTGAGATTCAACACATCCACTAAGCACCAACTCAAATTAAGAAGCTCCAACCTCACATTACAAATTGAATATATATCTCCTTTCACATAGCCTACTCTACAAATTAACAAGCAAACACATCGTATGGTGATATCTCAATTTTTCTCAACACACTTGATTACTCTTCTTAGCTTGCACACCATTTACTCACATTGTAGACATGCAAAATTAACATTGTGCATTCAATCAGGTTCATTCATTAACTAAATTAGATTTCACATTAGGTCCATTCATCAATTAATCAAGTTCACTTTCATCCATTCATTAGGTAATCTCATCTCCTAAGGTCATTTATTTAAAATCAAATAAACATTATCATCAACCCTTTAATAATAAATCAAATGGCCATTTAATCAAATCCCAAATCATATTACATCATTTTCTGATTTAAATAAATCAAATATCCAAGTCCTAAAAGTCAAACTAACCTAATCATCATTAATTTAATCTAATCATTATTAAATACTAATCTCGCCCACTTGCATTCTCTAGATTATGCCACTTGCACAAATAAATCCATTTATTGATTTATTAAAACCCTCATTTTCACTCAACATAGCATTTATGGGGAATATTCCCTCAAGTTTGAAAAATATGACAAGTTGATTTGTCCCTCCAACATTGCATTTATTGCTCTTTTTCTTGTCCCCCTCTCTAAATTTACTGCCAAATTTGAATTCAAATTCTCCCTCTCATGGGAACACTTCCCAAATCTTGCACATCCATTGGCCTATCATCACTTGACAAGTGGCCTCTTCTCATTGGTGGATCTTTAGTCCCACATTCACCCTCTTGGCCAATCTCTCATCAAGAAAATCTATAAAATAAGGCCTTAATCCTCATTGATCCATCCACAACTCTTAGGCAAGGTTACTCTCTTGGTTTGAGAACTCATCTTTCTCTTCATCCTAGTTGCATTTGCATCATCTTAAGCTTTGATCAAGGATTGGGAAAGGGTCATTTGCACATTTGACACCAATCCACTATGG
This sequence comes from Sequoia sempervirens, assembly GCA_007258455.2. Taxonomy (NCBI): domain Eukaryota; kingdom Viridiplantae; phylum Streptophyta; class Pinopsida; order Cupressales; family Cupressaceae; genus Sequoia; species Sequoia sempervirens. The sequence goes on along the minus strand of VDFB02000002.1, from coordinate 149,546,892 downwards.
AATAGGTATGCACTATGGTTTTCTCTTGATTTTAGTTTGATTTTTTTTTTTATCATGTTAGGGAGCATTTTGCATTATTTCATAGGGGCATTTTGATAGAGTTTGCAAAGCACTAACCCATGCAATGAAGTTTAGTTGTTTGCAGATTTTTATGGATGCCTACACACATATTTCATACACTACCCACTCAAATGAAATGATCAACAATATATATCCATGTATCAATTTATGTTGTCTTATAACCCTTTAACATAATCTACAATTAGCCATGTCATCCAAAGATAAAACCTTAATTGATAATGATATGAAATGTGTGTTGTCCTGACCCCAAAATGAATGTGTTACCATAGGTGTAAGATGATGTCATGCACTTCCTACCATGTTCTTAAATGGTCATATTTTACCTTTGCATGCTTCCTTTAGCTAGTGCATGCTTTCCTTCTTTGCTATAGGATTTTAGCCATCTTTCATATTTATTTATGAATTACAATCTTCACTTTTTCATTTCTAGATGCTTCATCTGAAACCAAAATATCATGAAAATTGGAACTAACATACACCCTAAGCAACTTTACTTAACTTTCAAACCACGAGCAATAATTCTAAATAGAATTAGAATGCAGAACTAAAAACAATGAAAGTTTCAATATAATTCATGTTCTACATCTGAGCAGCAAACCTCAAAATGGTACTGCAAACATTTCTAGACTTCCAAAAAATAGTAGACATGTAAGAACCGTCAATTAACATGTACCCATACTTCCCATGTTTCTTTATTTAATAATGATAACATTAACATTTGCACAACAAATGCAACTAACATTCCAATTTTATATATACTTGACATCAATGACAACATTATGTTCAAAAATATCCCCCTTTTTCATTGATGGAAAATAAGGAAATGACATCCTTATTTTCTTTATTTCCCTATTTGCTTTATTGTTTCATCTCTCTCTCCATAGCTTTCTCTCTCTCTCGATCTATGTTTCCATATCACAAGTACATTTTCATTACATGGTATTTCATCTCTCTCCATTATATTATCATTTCATCTCTCTCCCCCTTTGACATCAATGGAAAAGGGACTCTTAGAAACTTTGTTTTAGGCTTTCTCTCCCCCTATATTATATAGTTCATCTAATGTCTACATCTTATTGTACTTTACCACAAACCATTTTTTTCTATTTGCAATTAGGAGTCACAAATCAACAAGTACTCCTTGATACCAATTGCAAAGCTTTAGATTATTTTATCCAATCCTTCAACATTATCACTTCAGCGATGAATGACATGTTGACTAGCTCCCCCTAAACCTATACTTCCTCTTTTGAATTATGAAGAGGGAGATATCACTCCCAACTTTTTCCTAAGATATTAAAATGTTTCCTTTAGCATGGGTTTGGTAAAGATATCTACAATTTTTTCTTTTGTATCAACATACTCCAATTTGAGACCTTCATCTACAACCTTTTTCTCTTAAAAATTGATACTTGATTGTGTTGCAAGTATGGTGCTAGTGTTGTCATTGATGTCAATAGTATGGAGATTGTTGGTGTTTTCAATATTGATGCTAGTATGGATGTGTTGTGGTTGGATAAGAAGGTGGTGTGGTCATGCCATCAATGTTGTCATTGATATCTTGTATGGTAGTGTAGACACTTAAAAATGTCCTAAATGATACTACACACTTGAATTTGATCACTAACATTGTTTCGTCATAAATTTCATCCTCTTTTTTCTAGTTTAATTAAATAAACCTAGTTATTTAATTAAATGCATCTTTTTCATCTATTAACCTAATTGATCTAATTAGGTTAATTCACCCCTTTCACCTTCATCTCTCATACTGTTTAAATTAAACAAATCAAATTATTTAATTTAAACCACTAATGTCTTCTCATTTAATTGAATAATCCTAAATTATTTAATTAAATTTCATTTGCATCCCCTTTTTCATTCAATAAAACAATAATTTAATGAATATCCTCACATTCCTCTTCTTGGACATTAAAATTTAGTTTTAATTACTAAATTTTCTAATTTCCCCTCCCATCCACTTGCATAGGGAATATTCTAAAGGAATATTCTCCTATTTGGCTCCAAAAAGGAATGATTCTTTTGAAAAAAACTTTTTAACAAACTTTCAAAGTTGTTACAAAGTGTGTTTGTTTGAATAATTCTTATCCCTTGATCTTTCCTTGATCCATGTGATCTTTGATTCTCATCCATTGATGAGAATCCTTGATCCACGTTTCCCCCTTCATTCAATATTGACCATTGATAGTTGAAATTGATCTGACCTGTTGATTCTTCATTTTTTGTCTTACAAAAATGGATCCATATTTTGATAGAAAAGTTATGTTGTTGAAATTCATACTCACTTGCATCCATATTTAGCATATTGCTAAGCATTTTAGATTAATCTTCATCTATTTATTTTAAGCATCCATTAATGGCATCCATGTTAGCTTATTTTACACTCATTTTAGCATATTTTTCATCCATGGCTTGCATCTTTGAACTTTTTTTCCATTTATTGTAGCTTGCATCCATTATCATCAAAGCATCTTAGTATTTAGAACTCATCTTTATCATGTTAAACTATTTTTATACCATGTTTCATTAATATCTCATTGGTTTTGTTGGTTTCTTCAATAAAATAAATTGAAACAAGATCATTTATCCAAGGGATTGGGAAAGGGTCACCATTCCACATCAATGCAACACCACTCCCCCAATGGGATAAGATTCAAGGTCTTAGAATAGGGTTTTGTTAAGTTTTTTTGTTTATATCATGTTAGTTTAATGGCTTCTATTGGGAAAATGTGTCTCAACCTTGAAATTATATGTGATTTATTGTTGATAGGATGTATATATATTTCCTAGTTACAATAATAGGTGTATATAATGGCAGCAAAGAGCAAAGTGTGAGCATGTTAAATTTTTCAAGAAACTCCTAAAATGGCCGACATGCATTAAATAATGATATATTGTAAATCTGGACCATTCATTATTAGGTTTTAGATCTAATGGTGTATATTTTGTTGGCCTTTCTTTCCCTAGAATGTAAACCTATTTTATGAGGGTGTTTTATTACAGAGTTGTGATAGAGAGATAGTGATGTATTCTGAGAGTATGATAGTGTCCATGTTGTCTCTCGATCTTTGAGTGGTAATACTCCTGTGAGAAGCTTACTCTACAAGTATGTTGTAATCTTTGTGATTTACTAATTAATATATTGGGAAGCTTTTGGAGTGTGTTTTTTTTCTCTCGAAAGGGTTTTCCCCACATAAATCATTGTGTCATGGTATGTATGATATTTATGTTTATTCTATTTAAATTTTTGTAACTATTAAATATTTGTAAATTTTTGCATTACCCTCCTCTCAAGATTAGTGTAGGATGTTGTTTCGCTGCCTTAGCTTCCTTACAAGTGGTATCAGAGCTTGATCACCTTTGGTTTCAGTTGTGGGTTGTTGGTTTTTTGGAACTAATCCATATTTAAGTGGGAGCTTGTGTAGAAGACACTTTGTGATCTTTTTGCAAGAATTTTCATATGGAAAGTTCATCAGGAAGAATAGAGGTGGAGAAATTTTCTAGAAATAATTTTGAGACGTGGAAGCTAAAGATGGAGGATCTATTGATGGGTCGAGATCTATGGGATGTTGTTGATGAGAATGTTTCAAGGCCTACAGATCCTACTCAAGCTACTCAATATGATGTTATGGACCATAAATCGAAGGGTCTAATCAGATTGTTCTTGGAAGAGTCTATTTTAATTCATTTCCATGATGATACCTCTACACAAAAACTATGGAAGAAGATTGGTGAGATGTATCAGGCCAAATCTTTAGTGAAAAATATTTTCCTGAGGAAGATGTTGTATTCCCTGAGAATGGAAGAGGGTGGTTGAATCACAAACCACCTAGAAGCATTCAATATGTTGGTGGCTCAATTGGCATCGGTTGGTGTCAAAATGGATGAGGAGGAGAAATGTTAGATCTTGCTTCGTTCTTTACTTGATTGGTGGGATTCTCTTGTTATGGCTATTGGGATTACTACTATTATTTTGAAGACTGGAGATGTGGTGGGTTCTTTGCTTTCTAAAGAAATGAGGAGGAATGTATCCATCACTTCCAAGGAGGCCCTATTTTTTTGTGGAAGACCTAAGGAAAAAAGGTAAGAAGAATGAGAAGTGTGACAAATCCAAGTCCAGGGGGAGATCTAAATCTCTTGGAAAATCCAAAGTTATTTGTTGGAACTGTAGTAAGCTTGGGCATGTTTATAAGGAATGCAAAGAAAAAAAGAATAAATTTGATTTGATTTAGAGTCTAAGAAGGGAGATGGTGACGCATTCATTACAAATTTGGCAACTCATGTAGGTAATGATGCATGGTTAATTGACTTAAGTGCATATTTCCATATGATCTTTAGTATAGATTGGTTTGTGAATATGAAGAATTTGATGGAGGTAAAGCATAATTGGATGATGATTCTCATTTAGACATTGTTGGCCATGGTAAAGTTAAAATCAGGTTTCTTGATGGTAGAATAAAAAGTATTAATGGTGTGTTACATATCCCTAGTTTAACATGAAATTTGTTATCTCTAAGAAAACTAATAGATGTCAGTGTGCAAGTAGTATTTTCTAATGCAGGATGCAAGATGGTTAAAGGTTCTATGGTGATTGATAAGGGTGTCAGATATGGCACATTGTATAAGCTTGATGCATGCACTGTTGAGTGCAATAGTACTTCTATAAAAAATAAGTCTATGAAAGAAGTGAGGGTTTCACCTTCAATAGATGGTCATGGATTTTGGGTACCCAAGGGTTCTCTTTCTTCTAATTCAAAGTTACCTTCAGAGAAAACTATGTTATGGCATGAAATACTTGGCCACATTGGAGAAAAGGGTCTAAGGACCTTGAAAAATAAAAACCTTGTTGAAGGTCTATCTAATTGTAATCTTGAATTTGATTTCTATGAGCATTGCATTTACGGAAAACAAAATCGCGTTCAGTTTTACTCAAGTTCTCATAAATCTTGTGGTGTATTGGATTTTATTCATTTTGGTGTGTTTGGTCCTATAGATGTTCCTTCGATTGGTAAATCCACATATTATGTTTCATTTATTGATGATTATAGTATGACATGGGTATATTTTCTAAAGAGTAAATTTGAAATTTTTAGTAGATTTAAAGAATTTAAAGCAATGGTTGAGTTGCAAATTGGAAAGAAAATAATTTTTTTAAGGACTGATAATGGTAGTGAATTTCTCTCTAATGATTTTGATAGATTCTATAAAGATTGTGGTATTCATAGATAGAAGACAACTTTGTATTCTCCACAACAAAATGGAGTTACTGAGAGAATGAATACGACACTGATGGAGAAGGCTAGGAGTATGTTGAGTGGTGGGGAAAATCAAGAAGTTGGGTCCAGAAAGGGGAAGTTTCGGCCAAAAAAAAATCTTGCAGAAAACATGTACGCGTATTAAAAAAATGAGTATGCGTTATGCTTCGGGTACCCGAGCCTAAAAAAACATGTATGCACTAAAAAATGTGTATGTGTCATATTGCGTACGCATTATATAACGTGCATGTGTTTTATAACACGTAGAAGTCATTTATTTAAAAAATTAAATACCTTTTAGAAATGCATATGCATTTTAAAATGCGTACATATTTTGTAACGTAAAATGCATAGACATTTTAAAACGCATACATGTTTCTAAAAAGTATTTATTTTTTTAAATAATCAAGCAAATAAAGAATGTGTATGCATTTTGTAACACATACATATTTTTAAAAGCACGTACACATTTTTAAAATTTTGAATCCCCAACCCAAATGCTTCCTTAGTTTTAGGCTGGAGAAAGGCTTGGCAACCTAAACCTTAGCCTTTGACCTGCAACTAAAAAACTAAGGTAGATTCAAGAAGAATGTCCAACTTTGGCAATATGGCTAATGGACTTTTTTTCTGAATCAATCCATGAAATAAAAACCCATTAGATAACATGATGTCTAGTTTCCAAATATATAATTTTTATTAATATTGGATTATATTTGTTATTTTTTAATTAATTTCTAAGCAATCTAGTCTATAAACTTGAAATATCGGGCTTTTTTTTTTATTAACTTTTTTTGGTTAAGTTTCTTGTAAAAAAAATTATATGACATCAATCTTCAAACAATTCTCTACACAATGAAAAAAAAAGATTCAAAAAATGTTTAGTTTAGGTCCAATTATAATGTTTGTACACGATTTTTAAAGACGACAATTAAGGCCAATAAAAATTCAATAAAAAAATATTCAAAAAAAAATACAAAAAAATATCTTCATCAATCTTCATGCTGTTAGCTCTCTTTCCCCAAAAGGAATTAGCAAAATACTTTTACTTGGGTCAAAAAGTGGTGTACATACACGTGCAGGTATGGTAAAAAAAAATGACTTTTAAAAAGTGGTTTTTATACATCCCTATCAAAATTTGATTTCTATCATCTGGGTATTTGAACAAATTACATATTTGGAAACTAGATTAAAAATTCAAATTTTCATATTACTGAATTTTTTTTAAGATTCATTGTGTAAGTTCCTCAAATTTTCAATTCAAGTGTGACAAATTCTGAAAAATAGCAAAAACACTTTCACTTTTTGAGATTTTTGTGCACCCAACTTCTTGCACAACCTAGTGCTAGTCTAGAACAAAGGTTTTGGGATGAAGCTATTGCTACTACCTATTACTTGATTAAAAATTCTCCTAAATTAACTCTTATTGATAAGATGCATATAGAGGAATGGTCAGGTAACAAGCCTTCATTAAGACATCTTAGAGTTTTTGGTTGTGAGGCATATGCACATGTGCCAAAGAAGTGAACAAAGTTGGAGAACAAGGCTCTGAAATGTATCTTCTTCAGATATAGTTATGGTGTCAAAGGATACAAGCTTTGGGATCCTTTTTCACAAAAGGTAATACATAGTAGAAGTGTTATTTTTAGAGAAACTAAGCCTTCTTTTGTTACATTGTAGCCAGAACAAAGTAAATAGGAATATGTGATTCAATTTCCTCCTACTCCTGAGAAAGTTGAATCAAGGCCCAAGGATAGACAAGAAGTTGAGGAGAGCTCATCTAGCTCTAGATCTTCAGAAGAGGAGGAAGAACCTCCAACTCAACTTGTTCATAGGTCCACAAGACATAGACAACCACCCGAAAGGTATTCACCTGATGATTGGAGATGTATTTCTGCTTTGAATACTAACATGGATGAATCTAGATATGCAAAAGAGGCACTAGGTATGAATGATGCAAAATCCTATAATATTTCTATGGATGAAGAAATTATATCTTTGAAAAAGAATGATACATGGGATCTTGTACCATTGCCTGAAGGACAAAAACCTGTCAGTTGCAAATGGGTGTTCAAGAAAAAGATTGGTTCAAATGGAGGTATTGAGAAGTAAAAAGAAAGTTCGGTTGAGAAGAGTTACTCTCATGTTAAGGGTGTTGATTATGGTGAGATATTCTCTCCTATTGTAAAAATGACATCCATTGTATTTTTGCTTTTTATTGTTGTTGCTTATGATTTAGAGGTTGAGAAAATGGATGTGAAAACTACTTTCCTTTCTGGTGATTTGGAGGAGGATATTTATATGACACATCCTGAGCACTATGTGGTGAAAGGTAAAAGTAAGTCGGTTTGCAAATCGAGGAAATCTTTGTATGGCCTAAAACAGAGTCCTAGGATGTGGTACCAGAAATTTGATACATATGTGTTGAGTTTGGGATTTGAGTGTTCTAAATCATATCATTGTGTTTATTATAAAACTAATGGTGATCACTTCATGTTTATTGCATTATATGTTCATGATATGTTATTTATTGGTAGAGGGAAAGGTATGATTTCAGAACTAAAGTCTCAACTTGCTGCTAAATTTGAAATGAAAGATCTTGGTGCAACTAAACACATTCTTGGGAGAGATAGAGTGAACAAAAAACTATGGCTTGGAAAAAGTATGTATGTCAACTCAATTTTACATAGGTTTGATATGCAGGATTGTAGACCATTGTGTGTTCCCATTTTAGTTGGAACAAAATTATCTATGTCAGATTTTCTAGCATCTCCATCAGAGATGGAAGACATGAGCAGAGTGCCTTACTAGAGTGCAATTGGAAGTTTGATGTACGTTATGGCCAAGCAATGGGAGTTCTTTCCAAATATATGTCTAATCCTGGTAGAGTTCATTGGGATGTAATTAAAAGAGTCTTTAAATATTTTTGGGGTGCCTTAGATTATTTCTTATGTTATCATAGTAGTATGACTGAAGATGAGACTTCCCTTGATATTCATGGTTATGTGGATTTAGACTAGGAAGGTGATGTTGATAGAAAAAAATCCACCAGTGCTTATGTGTTTACCTTATTTGGCACGGTGCAATCAATTTTATGAGTAAGAGACAGGTTGTGGTTGCTTTGTCCACTACTGAAACAGAGTATATAGTAGCTACTCATGCTTATAAAGAATCCATTTGGCTTAAGATACTATGTTCAGATATTGGAATAAAACAAGGTGTTCAGTGATAATTTATTGTGACAGTCAGAGTATGCTATGTCTAGCCAAGAACCCAACATTTCATGCCAATACCAAGCACATTGATGTACAGTGTCATTTTGTTAGAGGTATGGTTGAAGATGGCAAGGTGAAGCTAGTTAAGGTAGAGACTTTGATGAATTTTGTTGATTCTTTAACTAATCCTGTGAGCACAAAGAATTTTAGATGGTGTTTAGAGACTATGGGTCTTTTAGCCCCTATCAATTAAAGAGACAATGTTTACACCCTCACTTTTCTCTTGCAAGGTGTTCGACAAATGGGAAATTTGTTGGGAAAATGTGTCTCAACCTTGCAATTATATATGATTTATTATTGATAGGATGTATATATATTTCCTAGTTACACAGATAGGTGTATACAATGGTAGCAAAGAGCAAAGTGTGAGCGTGTTAATTTTTCAAGAAACTCATAAAATTGCTGACATACATTAACTATTGATTATTTTAAATTTGGACCATACATTATTAGGTTTTAGATCTAATGGTGGATATTTTGTTGGCCTATCTTGCCCTATAATGTAATCCTATTTTATGAGGGTATTGTATCATGGCTATGGTGGAGAGATAGTGATGTATTATGAGAGTCTAATAGTGGTTGTGTTGTCTCTTGATCTCTAAGTGGTGAAACTCCTATGAGAAGCTTGCTCTGCAAGTATGTTGTAATCTTTGTGATTTACTGAATAATATTATTGGGCGGCTTTTGGAGTGTGGATTTTTTCTCCTGAAAGGGTTTCTCCCATGTAAATCACTATGTCATGGTATGCATGATATTTATGTTTATTTTGTTTAAGTTTATGTAATTGTTAAATATTTGTAAATTTTTGCATTATCGTCCTCTCAAGATTAGTGTAGGAAGTTGTTTCGCTACCATAGCTTTCTTATAGCTTCCTAGTTTTGATGATTTTGAATATCTCATTAGGATCATGGATTAGAGGATTAAATAGGCTTTAAAGTCATTTGGATCTAGCATATTTAGCTCATACTATGACTATCACCATATTTTGGCACTAGGATGGCTATACTAATCAAATCTGATGAATTCTCTTTAGATTCTCATGTAACTCTTGATTTTGTAGATATAGAAATGCTTTTGGAGGCTACAACAATGCCATTTTAAGGTTTAGCCATATAGTGATTCCTTTGCATGAACTATAGTGACACTTAATTAAATCCAATGACACCTTTAAATATAGTGATGCTTATTACTTTTTGGAACTATTGTAAATTTAAAAATAGTGATGCCTTTGATATAGCGACACCTTTTTTTTCAATGTTTGTTATAGAGCGATGCTTTCCAAATTTCACTAGAGTGATGTAGCTAAATTATAACGATGCTTCTATCAATTTCAGTGACGCTTTTTTTAATTTTAGCGACGCCTTTATGATCAATGACACTTTTTACTAGTGTGGACACAGAAAAAGTATCCCTTTTTTATTGCTTTATATGGGAGTAATTAATGACAAATTGGACTTAATGAGGCCTTGATTTAGTGTTGAGAGGTGTTTTACGCATCCACATTAGGTCTTCGACCCTTGTAAATGCATCTAACCATGTCTTGTAAAGGTGTTGTAAAGTGTTGTAAAAGACTTTCACACTTCTCTAGTCTTAATGAACCTATCTTTCCCCTAATTCAATGATATAAAATGTATTTAATTGCAATATCACATCAATCTAGAAGGCTTGTAAATTAAACCTAATTCTAATCTAGTGTTGTAATGTGTTTTACACATTCACATTGGATGGTGTGCTTTTCTAGGCTAGGTGGCCCTCATTTTAATGATGCAAAGTCTACTTAATCACACTTTCACATTGAAATTTGTGTCCCTAGCCTTGATTCCCCTTTTCATCATCATTAATAGGCCCTTATGACCCCATATTGTGCATCCCAAGGCTTAATTTGACCAAAGACTTGATGAAATCAACATAACAACTAGAATTCTTCATTTTCGAACAATCCAGCTAGAAAAATAACCCCTGTGGGACCAAGTCACCCATCTAGGTGAATTAGTTCCATTCAGGTGGGACTAAGTCACCCAACCTGGCGACTTAGTCCCATTTGGACTATTTTCGAGGTTTGAGGGGGAAAAATTGGAATTTAAGTTTATTTTTCCTTCATGTCAGCCTTGGGTATCAAATTAACAGAAAAAAATAGGTGTATTTCCTATAAATACAAGCCTCTAAACTCTAATTCATAACTCATTCATCTTATTCATCATTCATCTTCCACCTCATGTCAAGAAAGTTAAGATTTTAACATTCCAAGTCATCAAGATAGCATTTTCAAACATTCAAGGGTAGATTCTTCATCTTTTACTGCAAACAATCAAGATCAATCTTGATGGAAAGGTACTAATTTCATTATTGCATGCTTCATTACATTTTTTCTTCATTTTGGTTTAATTACCTAAAAAGGGGTTTGACCAAGGCAAACCCTCATCTCCTAACATCCAACATTTCTTTCTCTTTCATTGTGTGTTTGCAGATTTAGGTATCTTGAAGGCTTGGAAAACATTAAAGATCAATTTTCAAAGTTATTGAAGACATCTCCTTGTTGACCAATTCAAGATATCAATAAAAAGTCATTTGCATTGCAAAAAATCATAGTTTCAGAACCGGATACCTATCAAGAACTAAAGTACAAACAGAGGGATTCCGTTTCCACTTTTGGATTTTCAAAAATTCAGAAGTGGACTAACTCACCAATAGTAGTGACTTAGTCCCACTAAACCTATTTTTTATATTTTTCTATAGTTTTGGATATCCATTTGGCCAAAACGAGCTTCGGATCAGTTTTTTCCAAATCTGGGACTAAGTCGCCCAGATTGGCACAAGTGTCACAGTTGGCTTGTGCATCAAGTTTTTTAGGATTCCAAACCTACATTCCATCCTTTTTCAATGTCCAGGTGCACACCTTGAATTTCATCAATTGTTTTTACAATTTACCTTTATTTCTAGGTGCTTTTGCATATCTTAATGTGTTTTCAAACATCTTGCATTTCTTAGGTTTTACATTAATAATCATCTCCCTTTTATCAGTTTATTTCATTTATACATTGTATTTAGGCATACATCATCCATCCTTGCATTGATTTTGAGTGTATACATTTCCCATTTTGGCCCATCTTTCTCCCTTAAGGTGAAAAACCCCAAAAGTGCTAGAAATTATTAGGGTGCCAAAATATTTTTATAAATTTTAGTGAACCCAACCTTCAAACATCACATTTTATGATTTTGGATTCCATCATCATCCTAGAATTATCTTTCATTAACTTTGTATTAGGGTTTGTATTGATTAATTTGCATTCTAGGGTTTCAAATTTTGCATTAGTGAAAATGCATATAGGTTACATTTTTACATATTAAATCACTGAAATTTTTTGAAATTTTGCATTGGAATCTTAGATCTGCATCATACAACACAAAAAACATCAAAATCCACCAAAAATATCTTAAAATTCTCAAAAAAATCCCTACTGGGACTAATTCGACACCTTGGGTGACTTAGTCCCTGTTCAACCCTGAAACTGCCTTTTACAAAGCTAAAAACTATGTTTTCAAGCTTTTTTTCTAGCCTTACCCATCTGTATCAATTGGTTGAGTTTCTATAACATGCATTTCATTATATCTAGGTTAAATTAGCTCATTTCATGCATGGCTTAAATTTCAAGTTTGCATTCTCATCTTATTACATTGCACAATCAGTCAATTGTCATCCTTAAAATTTGAAAAATTGCATTCCTCTTTTGCATGTTTTCTTTAGCATGGTTACATTTCAACTTTGTATAATAGACATTACATCATGTTTTCATTAAACAAATCTATAGTTATATCATATTTCATGTTCTATTTTTAGATCTTATTGTGTATTGTAAGAAAGTTTTTTTAAGTGCATATGAATATGAGGTCCTTTCCCCTCTCTTTTTGTTCATCATCTATCTCTTTCCTAGTTTCCCTTTTGTGGGTGAGGTTTGTCTAGTGAAAGAAACCTTGGATAATCATCACAATCGCATTTTTTCTTCTCCTATTATCTCTCCTACTTGTGCAAAACATATTATAGTATTAGAAGAACCAACTGATGAGAGTTTTGAAAACTTGAGTTGTTTCTCTCCTCTTACCTCTCCCCTTAGACAAAACATTACTAAAACATAGCACATAACGATAATTAATCATGACAATCACCTTTTCCAAGAGGATATGTGGATTGAAATTGAGAACCTTATCTCTTTCCTTCCTAATGTACCTAACATTTGGAAATGCCTATTTGAACAAAAGAATATTAGTTTTCCTTCTCTTCATGCATCCCTTCCTTGTGATGAAGATTCTTTACAAAATCTAACCATGGAAGAACATACTACAAGCTCTCCTACTAGAGAAGATAACATGAAACAAGAGAATGAGACCTTAGACAATCAAATAGCACATTTTTCCTAATCATCCCACTCCTGATGATCCCATCATTGATTATTCCCCTACTTGTGATGAAGTCCTTTTAGAAGAACCAACCCTCTAATGTAAAGAACATGTGGTTTTTAGTTCTCCTAGGGAGGATATCATGATGCAATACAAGGATAATAATGATATTTTACCCTTCAAAGAAGATGAAGAGCCCATGTTAGATTCTTGTTCGCCAAGGGATGTCAATGTTATTCAACCTCAACTCATCCTTTATCCCCCTTCACACACACCTTAAACTCAAAAAAATCCCAAACTTTTCCTTTATCCACCTAAGAACAATGTTTCGCAGCAACTAAGTCATAATACCATTGCTCATACATATAACACTACAAACAATCTACAACCACCACAACCAACCCCAACTTCCTTACCTTTTCGTAATTCTATACTGCTTAATTCTCCTCGATTAAGGAATTATGATCTTGTTGAGAAACTTAAGAGCACTCCCTCCAAGATATGCCTTTGGGACCTTCTTCAAAATTTACCTACCTATCACACTATGCTTCAAATGGCCTTACAAGTTCCTATCCCTTATAATCCACAACCAAATGACATAGTAGACATAATTCAAGGATTGAATGCTGACATTATTTTCCACCAAAGCAAACTCCCCTCTTTGGAAGTGCAAAAAAAAAATGAAGCTTTCATGTTCATTGTTCAATATAATAGGATAGGGATAAAGCAAACCCTTATTGGAAATGGCTCAGCCCTTAATGTGTGTAGCGTAAACCTCTTGGATAGGCTTCATGTGGAGAAATCAAAAATTCAACCTGATTCTTGATCTATTAAGGGCTTTGATAATGAAGAAAAGAAACCACTTGGTGTGATCACTTTACCTATTATAGTTGGAGAAGTTGCATTGAACACATCGATCCAAGTTATGCCTCATGATCTTTCATATAACCTTCTTCTAGGCAGGCCACGGATTCATGTAATGAATGGTGTGCCTTCTACTATTCATCAAAAAATGAAATACATATACAACAACAAAGTGTGCACACTCAACGCTAATCATGAGCCTTATAGTGTCTTGCAACTTAATAAAAACAAAGAGAATCCCTTGAACACATTAACACCAACCACACAAGTGGAACCTGTGCAACAAAAATACAAAGAACAACACATGAAGGTATTAGACGATTATTAAGGTTCCTTAGATTTCACACCAACATTCATGGGAGAATACAAGATCACAATAAAAGACTCTAACAAGGGCAATGAAAAAGCAGTCATGTCAACACCAAACTCGAAAGACCCTTCAAAAGCATCCACCTCAACCACTTTGGAAGAAACAATAACTTTCACAACAACCTTTAATGAAGCTGATTATGAACAACCACCCAATCCAAAAGCAATGCAAAAGCTTTATGGAAAATTTTAAGAGCTTATGAAACAACTTGGCTATAGTGAAAAAGGATTTGGTGCTAAAGAATAAGGTATTTGTGTCCCCATTGATCCTAACACGCAAGAAACAACTTATGGTATTGGTTATTGTCCTTTGATAGAAATCACCAAGCATTCCCTCAACATCAACACTATCACAAAACACCCTCCTAAGACAAATTTAACTATAAAGCATCCTGAACTCGTAGACACTAGTGGTCTTGATTGTTCTCCTTTGTAATAAATGAAACAAATAATGAAATCTTCACTTAATGTCAATGCCATCTCACAAAACACTAATGATTTGAGTTTGTTAGATTTTACACCCTCCTGCGAAGGAGAGAACAAAATCTCACAATCTAATGAGTCTTGCGTAAGTATGACATCTTGTACTAAGCAAGAGGTATATTTTTCACACACCATAGGAGCACCTTCTACCATCAATCAAGAGGGTATCTTGTCAAGACTCCTCCAAGATCACTTGATAACCCTTCCTCCAAGAACTTGAAAGAAATGCTATTAAAATACTTCATTTTTCACCTATCAGAGAGTTCATGGTCATTCTACTAACGAATGTAATGCTTTGAGTAGTAAAATACAACATCTTAAGGATTTTTGTATTCTTCCTTATGTGGGGGCACCCCATTCCTCTAATTCATACTGATTTTCAATTTAGCATGCATCTCATCAATCCCTTCGGCTCATCCTTGTCCTATAATAAGTGGGGGCAAGGGGTTAAGTATCCTTGTCCTTGTATGTCGCTTGCCATTGTCTCTTTTTTCTAGCCTTTAACCTTTCATGAACATATAAGAGCAAGCTTGGGATGTGGATGACATGCCTTAAGTTGGTCTACATGTGACATACTACCTTTTTCACGACTTAGCTTATCGAAAACATATGACTTGGCATAGGGCTTTCTGAGTAAGCTATCATGTCTTCTCCTTCTACTTTAAAGAAATTGCTCATAGTAATGGTGTTAGCAACCGCTTTAAAGTGGGGGCATACAATGGCACTCACATTTCATTGTGTGATTTTCTTTTTCTTGCAATTTCCTCTCTTAGAAACATTAGGTACAATGTTACCCAAGATGAGATATTTCACTTGTCCTCTCTTGGAAACAATATGAGACCATTTGCACTTATCCTCTCTTGGAAAAATTAGGCACAATTTTCCCTATGATGAGACCTTGCACGAACTAAGAAAAATCCCTTTGAACATTCCTTACACCATTTTTCATTTACAATGTCTATGAGTTTCAAGCATATGAAGTTTTGCTTACCTCATAGAGCTCAAAGATCATTTTTGTGTGGCACCTTATTAAATTTATCAAGAGGCATGACTTTGGTATGGTTGAGTGGGAAGCCCATTCTAAGGCATGACTTTCCCCATAGCCACTCACATGTGTGTGAGCACATATCAGCTATATGTGTCTCACCTCTTAGGACTTCTCACCTAGAAAACAGCCAAGAGTTCTGTCACCTCAAAGTGAGTATTCATTTTTGGACAAATAGCCTAGACCTGATCCACATTGTGTTGTAAAAATGGTCGAAGCTTTATCCACCTTTTCATTTTCACTTTTCTCTTCCTTCTAGTTCTTTCCATTGCATGATCATGTATCTATTTTTGTTGCAAATCATTCACCTTGTGTGTGCCCTTTTGCACTTATGTTGGTTTGACTTAGGATCTTGGATCTTGGGGGATTTTGCAACCTCCTTTGATATTTTTCATCCTATACTATCTGCATTGGTATGATTGGATCCCTCTTGAATGACTACTTTAGTGTGAGTTTGAAGCAAGTTCATCCTCACACTAAAGTGGGGGCTAACTATGGACACAAAAAAAGTATCCCTTTTTGCTTGCTTGATATGGGAATAATTAACAACAAATTGGACTTAATGAGGCCTTGATTTAATGTTGAAAGGTGTTTTACACATCCACATTAGGTCTTGTACCCTTGCAAATGCATCTAACCATGTCTTGTAAATATGTTGTAAAGTGTTGTAAATGACTTTCACACTTCTCTAGACTTAATGAACCTATCTTTCCCATAATTCAATGATATAAAACATATTTAATTGCACTATCACATCAATATAGAAGGCTTGTAAATTAAACCTAATTCTAATCTAGTGTTGTAATATTTTTTACACTAAATCACATTGGATGTTGTGCATTTCTAGGCTATGTGGACCTCATTTTAATGATGCAAAGTCTATTTAATCACACTTTCACATTGTACTATGTCCCTAGCCCTAATTCCCCTTTTCATTATCATTAATAGGACCTTATGACCCCATATTGTGCATACCAAGGCTTAATTTGACCAAAGACTTGATGAAATCAACATAACAACTGGAATTGTTCATTCCCAGACAATCTAGCTAGAAAAATAACCCCTGTGGGACCAAGTCACCCATCTAGGAAAATTAGTCCCATCCAAGTGGGACTAAGTCACCCATCTGAGCGAATTAGTCCCATCTAGGTGGGACTAAGTTGCCCAACCTGGCGACTTAGTCCCATTTGGACTATTTTCGAGGTTCGAGTGGGAGAAATTGCAATTTAAGTTTATTTTTCCTTCATGTCAGCCTTGGGAGTCAAATTAATGGGTAAATTAGGTGGTTTTCCTATAAATAAAAGCCTCTAAATCCTAATTCATAACTCATTCATCTTATTCATCATTTATCTTCCACCTCAAGTCAAGCAAGTTATGGTTTTAACATTCCATGTCATCAAGAAAGCATTTTTAGACATTCAAGGGAAGATTCTTCCTCTTTTGCTACAGACAATCAAGATCAATCTTCATGGAAAGGCACTAATTCCATTATTTCATGCTTCATTACATTATTTCTTCATTTTGGTTTAATTACCTAAAAAGAGGTTTCACTAAGGCAAAGCCCCATGTCCTAACATCCAAAATTTCTTTCTCTTTCCTTGTGTGTTTGTAGATTTAGGCATCTTGAAGGCTTGGAAAACATTAAAGATCAAGTTGCAAAGTTTTTGAAGATATCTCCTTGTTGACCAAGTCAATATATCAACAAAAAGTCATTTAGAGTGCCAAAAATCAAAGTTTTAGAACTAGAAACTTGTTAAGAACCGAAGTGTAGACCGAGGGCTTCTGTTTCCACTTTCAAATTTTTAGAAATTTAGAAGTGGACTAAGTTTCCAATAGTGGTGATTTAGTCCCACTGAACCTATTTTTAAGAGTTTTCTATAGTTTTGGATACCCATTTGGTCGAAACGAGCTCCGGATCAATTTTCCAAATCTGGGATTAAGTCACCCAAATTGGCACAAGTGTCCCAGTAGGATTTTGTATTAGGTTTTTCAAGATTCCAGACCTATATTCCATCCTTTTTCAGTCTCCAGGTGCACACCATCAATTCCATCAATTTTTCTTACAATTTACCTTCATTTCTAGGTGCTTTTGCAAATCTCAATGTGTTTTCAAACAACTTACATTTCTTAGGTTTTGCATTAATAATCATCTCCCTTTTATCAGTTTATTGCATTTATTCATTTAATTTAGGCATACTTCATCCATCATTGCATTGATTTTGAGTGTATACATTTCCCATTTTGGCCCCATCTTTCTCCTTTTAGGTGAAAAACCCTAGAAGTGCTAGAAAGCATTAGGGTGCCAAAATCTTTGTTTACAATTGGTAAAGAAAATAGAGAGATAATTTTCACATGTGATTTAAATTTTTAACTTCATATTCTCTCTAATATTTTTCTAAAACCTTGTTTTTTTTTGTGAGGCTAACTAGTTTTGCAGATTTTGGAAAAAAATTAGGAAATTATTTACCCCAACTTGTTGGGGTCATAACTTTCTACTTGATGTTCAAAATTTGAATCTGTTTGCATCATTGGAAAGGTCCCCAAGAGTACTAATTCAATCCCTAAAAAAAATTCCTACAGCAACCAATCTTTAGGAATCAACACAAGTTTCAACCCCAAATTCCACTCCAAAGGCCTCTGAAAACGCGATTTACTAAAACATAGAAAAAATCGAAAAAATTTGAATTTTTTTATTTTTAGTTTTTCTTAGTTCTAATTATTGTAAAGGTGTTTAAAACATGACCAATAAATTTCCATTTGGTTTTAAAACTTACAATCTTAGGACAACTAGCTTTTCAATTGGGCTTAAAATTCACAAATGCTTTTAAGTCTTTTCAAAGCTAGTTAAAATTGAACCCATACATACTCATTTTGCAATATCAATTAAAATTGGACAAAAAAAACAAACACTTCCATTGGTGCTTAAAATTAATTTATTTTTCTTTATTGGGTTAAAATGAATTAGTGCTTTCTTTGCTTGTGTACACTTGTAGTGCATATCCACTCCCCTTATGCTTCGTGTGATCTTGGCTAAAGAGAAACACTCAAGTGTGCAATCTTTTCTTGTGTGCACTTTTAGTACGTATCTAGTCCCCTTAAGCTTCATGTGATCTTGGGTGAAGATAAATACTCAAGTATACTTTCATGCTTTGTGTCACACTTAAGAGAGAACTTACTATGAGATACATCCTGTAATAGAAAAGTCATAGGCAAGTTCTCACAAGCATGTTTATCAATGGGATTTAAATAAAGGATATGAAATCATGAGAAATTAGCATCAATTTTGGGAATCCATAACATACTACACCTAATCCCATGCCTTAAGTGGAATAGTAATGGTTGAATATCCTTAAATGGTTGTGAAGCAAATTTTTCCTTTAATCTTTTTGGTTTTTGGCTCTTACATTTTTCAGCTTCAGGATGAATCCCTATTTAAATTAAAATATTGTTCAAAATTTGTGCAATACGCCACATGGTGGTTGTGCATCTTTCATTTATCATCTTCCTTTCGAGAGCGAGCTGGTACACATGTCAACTTGGTGGGAATTTTCTCTAAAGCCATTTTTATGAATTTGAGATTCCCCACTCGCTCGACACGTCATCTCTTCGCTTTGGGCATGTTTTTTTTTTTTTGGAGTGACCTCTTTGAATGGATTTTTTTAGAGCATGTTGAGTCTTTTCTTAATTTCGAGGTGTAACCTTCTAGTCAACACCATCAATCTATTTGTTCGATCAATCATATTTTTCCAAGCTATTTTCCAAAATCCCATTGCAACCTTTGATAAATTTCTAAGGACATTAATGAAGTAGTTGGGAATTAATGAGTAGGTATTTCTATGATCTAATCAAGATCTACAATTAGATCGTGGGCTATCAGGTGTAGGCATCTAGCATTTTTTACTTCTGGAATGATTGGTGGCGGTTTTCTCTTCTCCCAAGCTATAGATAGCAGACTGCAACACAATGCATGAAGAGTTTTTTTTTTAAGTTTTAGTTTTCTTGAAGGACTTTTAGAAAAGGAATTTACTCTTAATACCTTTTCAAAGTAGACAAATCTAAGTTAGGTAGTTTTATGTTTTCATAAGTAGAAAGTTTTGCAGAACACTACTATTCTCTGGCATGTTATATTTTAACTCAAAATATCATCTGATTGGCATCTGACCTTTGTTTTTTAGCTCATTTGATATTGAATTTTGATGTATTTAGAAGAAATCTTTGAAACTGTGCACATTATGGCCTTTTTCAAGTTCCTTCTTTATGTTCTCTTTCATGTTAAAACATTGTGTTAAGCTTATTTTGATAGTAAGGGTAGCTAATTTTCATGTTGTAAGCTTCTATGTTGAATGATAGCTTTTGGAAATTGGATTATGTCTATTGAAATTTTCCATTATTCTTTAAGTGTTGTTATTTTTCATATTATGTTGTAAAAAGAGGAAGGGTTTCTACAGTTTTTGGATATTTTTGTTAACTTTTAGAGATTTCTTATGTTTGATCAGACCTTAATGAGTGCTTCCCATAGGGGGATTTTAAATACTGCATTTTTCTTTTACTTAGCCTCTGTTGTTCATTATCTTCCCAACAATGAATGGTTTGTGGAAATCTGTGTCTATTATATCATTCATAGGAAATGTTTTAAGGTTTGAAATGTTGTAAAAGCTTTGGTGCATTGCCATTTTCATGTTTTATTTTCATTTCCTTCTACCTTTTCTCCCAACACAAAGAAGAGTTAGCTTTCGATAAAAATCTTGGAGGTATTCAGTGAGGTGCAAATTGGTCCTCCACTCACTGAATTTCCCATAAGGTTGTCGGAGAGGCACAAGCTTTGATGGCCAAAAATTATTTTTCTGGCACACCCAATGGGACCAAAGTTTTTCAAACTCTGATTAGAAGTTAAAAATATTTCTTAAATCAGACCAAGAAAAGAGGCTGGAAATTTCATGCCCAGAATCCAAACAAGAGCATCCTCAAGAGGCCATTTTTCAGTACTCCCAATTACCTTCCTCAATATCAAGGTGAAGAAGGCTTCTAGGTTTCATATCACTTGTAAGAAGCAAGAGGGAAAGAAGTGAAATCTCAAGATCCAAAACTTTATCCACTCCACTAGGAGGTTGAACTTTTCAAATCATAATACCAATATACTATGTCCATAGAAATTTATTTTCAATG
This sequence comes from Sequoia sempervirens, assembly GCA_007258455.2. Classification (NCBI taxonomy): domain Eukaryota; kingdom Viridiplantae; phylum Streptophyta; class Pinopsida; order Cupressales; family Cupressaceae; genus Sequoia; species Sequoia sempervirens. The sequence continues at coordinate 149,525,944 of VDFB02000002.1, read as the reverse complement.
GCTCATCTAGTTACCCCCGCTCCTAGAAATTTTGTAACTTTGGATAGTGGTAGTTTTCTACAACCACCTATGCCCCCCAGACGTATGGCCTACCATACCTACTAATGCCCTCAAGGTTATCCCAAAGTTCTCCAATGAGGATTTCAAAACCCCCTCCAAGATATAGTGGAGGTATGCAGAGTACATAACATAGTGGAGGAAAATATTGCTTTTAGGTTATTGGTCACATATTTCAAAGGAAAAGCTCAATATTGGTGTTGATCTATGGCTTCCAGTTCTATCCTCTCTTGGGACCAGTTCAAAGAGAAGTTTTTTGAACATTTCTTCAAACAGGGAGATTTTTCCTCGCTGCTACATCAATTAATCACTATAAAAAGAGCCCCACAAGAGGTCACGAGCGATTTCAACACCAAGTTCCACAAAACTTGGCAAAGAATTCCTATGACTGTTAGGCCGCTATTCATGATGGAATTTGTGTTTTACCTGAAAGCTTTCAATTCAAATATTAGTATCATGATAACCTCTATGGGAGGATATTTCTTACCCAATGTATATGACCTAGTTGTGCACACAAAAAATAGTCTAATCAACGTTGGGAAACTTCCACCATGACCACCAATGCCCATGTTTATAGAAATCTCTAGTGGCCTCCAAAATAACTTACTCCAAATTCCCCCACTCCATAACCGATCACATCGGATATACCACAATCCATGTACGTATACCCCGATGCGTAACCAAGCACATCAAGTTCCTCTTCATTAGCAATGGATGTTGATGATGTAAAGAGTCTCATGCAGTCTTTTGCTAATGAGCTATTCCTCATATTATGACAACAAGTAGCACCTTTGAAGCAAGCCACTCAGGGCTATCAAGGAGGAAGACCATCCTATCAACAGAATTCATACCAAGGATCCTCAAGTGGAGGAGGTTAGTAGACAATTTCCACCAACCAAATAGTCCTGGTTACTATGCTACTTCAAGCTGTCAAGAGCAGTCCGAGCAAAGATCTAGTACCAAGCTAGAACAACTTAGTAGAAGAAGAAAACACATGGTGCTTCCCATGCAATGATAACCATATGCCTCAAAATTGTCTACGAGGAAATCTACAACAAAAGATAGCAAAACAAAGAAACAAGGGTGTGTTCTCAGATAAGGAAGAGTATCAATCTCCTAAAATGGAGAATGCCCACTTTAGAGCATGATCACAAGGAATTTCTTTAGAACAAGAGTTGGATATCACACTAGACTAAGCGCTTTTCTCATGGATAGAGGAAGAGGATGCAGTATTTGCAAATGATGCCTTGATGACTTGTGCCCCACAAGTATAATCAGACTACAGCATGAGGTCTAAGAGGAGACTCATTGGAGAGTATGTGCAACAAGCTTCACAATGTCCACAAGCCTGACCCACTCTACAATTACAAGTTTTGCCATGGTTAGAAAAGGAGACAGACAAGGCACCAAGCCCATTCATGTCGAATGGACTCCTCCCAAAGATAAGAGAGATACCACCATTCAAACCAAAGGCTACACCAATTAGAATGCTCAATATGGTGGAATAATTGAAGAAGGCGACTACTAACATATCTCTATGGACGTCATATCCATTCCTAAACAAAATAAATTGCTCCAAGAAGCATTAAAGAAAGAATAACAAATACCGCAAACAGATGTGACTCCGCCATGAGATCAAAATGTGGCTTATGTGAACATTGCAGACAATGTAAAAGAGAAAGAGGTAAGCAAGCCAAATCCCATGCCTTTCTTTTTAACACTTATTGTGGGAGATAATCTTTTTCATAATAACATGATTGATTTGGGAGCTAGTATGATGGTCATGCCTAAACAAGTGGTTGATGCCCTGAAACTCGAGTATGGGCCTCTCGAGAAAGGAATCATGTAGTTATATAGGAACAAAGTTCTCATCGTCAGTTGCATCAAGGATCTATCATTGACCCTCTTCACACGTCCAAGCCAAACGGTCATGCAAGAAGTAGTTGTGATAGACATTCCCCTGGTATTCGGGATGTTCCTTTCAAGATATTTTATGGAAAATCTTAGTAGACATTTAGTGTTTGATTGGTCTCATCTAATATTAAAAACCAAGCATGGAGCAAAGATGAATATCTTGTATGAATCTTTGCATCTAGAACACATAGCAAATAATGAGTTTATGTGCTTTGAAGCAGTGCATACATCATTCTCACAAAGGGAGAAGTATTATGTAGAAATTTTGGAAGACAAGGAAGACATGAGCGATCGGACACCTAAAGAGGAGGTCCTTCTCAACTGACTCATTGATTCGGACTCATACGAAAAATTTCATGCTACCAAGTTAGGCACCTATGTGATCTTCTATGATGATCAAGTCTTCCCAAAGTTGGTAAAATAACAAGAAGAGCATAATGCTCTGAGCGACAATAGTCTATGGACAATATATTTTGATGGCACCAAATGCAAAGTCAGTTCTGGAGCAAGTTTCTGACTAGTATCCCTGATAGGGTCAGAAACCCTCAAGTATTTTCATTTCTAGTTCCCATGTTCCAATAATGATGCAAAATATGAAGCCTTGGTCCATGTTTTCTTTCTTGTAGGATAGATGGGTGTAAAGAAAATATAGGAATTTAGAAATTCAGAGTTGGTTTTAAGACAAATTTGTGGGCAAGCAGCTGCCAAAAATATAATAATGAAGTCGTACAGACACAAGATACGGGATCTAATTGAGAGATTTTGGGATTTTAACATTCAGGTTATCCAACATTCCCATAATGATTTTTTTGATCGGATGGCTTCGATTGGTGCACAATTTGAACCAATCTTTGTTTCAGTAACAAAACATAATGCAATACAAGTCATCATCCGGCCAAAAATTCTTGATAATGATCAAAACTAGCAGGTATTTGAGGACAATGTTTAGATCATTTCTTTTTTATATAAATTAGGAAAGGCTCTCGACCATTCATAGTCTAGATTTAGGCCCCCTTAAGGGAAAGTAATCTAGATAAAAGGAAATAATCTTCCTCGAGGTTTAATCTCTCTTGAAAGCCTTTTTTACTACAAGGACACAAGAAATAGCAAAAAGAGGTTCATTGTGGATGAGAAAGATTATGAAGATCTTGACCTCATAAATGGTAGAAAATTAAAGGTTGGAAGGGAGGTTCCTCAAAAAGACAAAGAAAGATTAAATGAGCTATGTTCTAGATATGATAGGGTCGTAGCTTGGACCTATGAAGATCTTAGGGGATATGATCCTACCATAATTCAGCATACTATTGACTTGGCTAAAGGTTCAAAGCCTGTATGAAAAAATAATGGCCAATCAATCTAAAGGTCAAAGCATTGATGGCACAAGAGCTCACCAAATTGATTGAATCAAGGATTATATACCCGATTAAGCATTCTACTTGGGTGTCTAATTTGTTACCAATTTGAAAACAAAATGGTGATATTCAGCTTTGTGTGCATTTTAGAGATTTGAATAAAGCCTCATTGAAAGATCACTACCCTTTTCCATTAATGTAGCAGATCCTACAGACTATGGTCACATCAAAAATGTTATCATTGCTCAATGTTTTTTTAGGTTATAACCAGGTATATGTAAAAGGATACCAGCATAAAAAAAAATTCACTACCAAGTGGGTAACATTTGCGTACTCAAAAATTCCCTTCGAAATTTCAAATTTTTGTGTGGCTTTTCAAAAAGCAATGGATATCACTTTAAAAGGTTTAATTAATCATATTATTTTAATATATCTAGATGACCTAACAATCTTTTCAAAGTGGAAGGATGATCACTTCAATCATTTGGAAAAGGTTTTCCAAAAATTCCAACAGTTCGAGATTTCCTTAAATCCCAAAAAAATGTGTTTTTGGAGTGCCCCAGGGCAAGCTGCTCAGCTTTGTGGTATCAAAGGAAGGAATAGCGATAGACCCCAAAAGGGTAAAATCCATAACAAAGTTACCTCTACCATTAAATTAGAAAGGGTTATAGTATTTTCTAGAAAAGATTTTTTTTTCAACCAATTCATTTTGGACTTCGTAGGCATAAAAAGACCTATCATGTTGATGCTCAAAAATAATCTAGTGTTCAAATGGACCCCTGAAGGAAAGGAGGATTTTGAACAAATAAAAGCAGGCATCTTCACAACCTCAGTGTTAGCTAACCCAAACTTCTCCAAATATTTTTTCTCTATGTCTATAGCAGCCAACATAGCATAGCTTCGGTGCTCACTTAGAGGGATGAAGGAAATAGTGGGGAGCATCCCATCACATTTCACTCTAGGAATCTCAAAGGATATGAATCCAGGTATAATTGTATTGAGAAATGGGATTTTTCTATTGTAAATCCTAAATAAATTCTAACACCTGGTATCGGCTAACATAATTATCATTCTCGTTGTACATCATAGTGTTCAGGAGTATACCACTAAGGGTGAAATAACTGAAAAGAGGGCCAACTAGATTACTAAGATCCTAGAATATGATGTGGATATTAAACCAACCAAACCAGTTCACGGAAGGGGTCTATGTGAATATCTTGTGTAGGAATTAAACTCTATAGTGGAGGAAGAGACCGATCAAATCTACACAAACCAGTTTGAATCGGGCAAGTCATGAGTGGTGGATTGGATGTAGTATATACAAAAGGGATAGTACCCAACCAACATTCCACCTCACAAAAGGTGAACTACTAACTACAAGGCACCAAGTATCTACTAATTGAGGGTATCTTGTTCAAAAGGAATTATGACGTTGTCCTGATCTGATGCTTAGATAAGCCACAGGTGGAAAGAGTTCTGAGTGAATTTCATAGCAATCCTGAGGGTGGACATTTCCCCACCAAGACTGCTTCTTTAAAGATAATGCGAGTAGGGTATTATTAGCCCTCCATGTTTCCTGAGGTGCACCATCTAGTGGAGAAGTGTACTCAATGCCAATTTTTTGTTGGCAAGCAAAAGAATTTTGTCATGCCCCTGAGCCCAAGTGTAACTGAGGAACCTTTTGCTTAATGGGGATTAGATTTTTTCATAATGATAAATCCCATTTCCAATGTTGGCCATAAGTGGATACTTATGACAACTGATTACTTCACAAGGTGGATGAAAGCCTTCGCCCTAAAAGGTGAAATTGTTAACTTGTTAACTTTCTTAAGGAGCTAGTAACAAGATTTGGTTCTCCAAAATCCATCATATCCGACAACACACAAGCTTTCATGGTATCTGGAATGGGATATTTCACTTTCAAACATGGGGTTTAACTCAAAAATTCATTGAATTACTATCCACGAGGAAATGGGCTAGCAGAGTCAACCAACAAAAACCTAATTAGGTTAATCAAGTGCATCGGGTTAGAAAGAAAAAGAGATTGGCACAAGCACCTACAGGTTTCTCTATGGGCTAACCGGATCATGCCCAAACAAATCTTGAATGCCTCTCCTTATGAATTAGTATATGGAAAAGAGGTGGTTTTACCTATTTCCATGGAAATCCTCGTCCTGGAACTGTTAAAGGCTTTAGAAGTTGAAGAATGCAACAAATTGGAAGTAAGGTTGGCATAACTCTTGAACTTGGAAGAAAATAGGGAAAAGGTTTACAATGCCATGATAGAGCATCAACAAATAATAAAATGATGGTTCGACAAAAATACCTCCAACCCATATTTCAAGGAAGGAAGCATGGTTCTAAAATACAAGTGCACTACAAAACCAAGACAATATACAAAATTTGAAGGACTATGGAAGGGTCCCTTCCATATTTATGCATGAAAAGAAAAGATTGTGTATGAACTATAAGATATGGATGGTAACGCTCTAGATATACCGATAACCAGTATTCATCTAAAATTGTGCAAGTTCTTTTTTTAAAAAAATCACAGTTATGTACCATATGTAAATTTTATAAAAAATGTTTTAGTTTTGCGAATAATCCTTGAGATTAACGTATGAAGAAGTGGAAAAGTACTATATTATATTCACTAAAATATTTTTACATTATAGTACGAGCTAGAGGCTCCAGGAGAAGCTGGAATCTTTCTCTAGAAAACCCAAAATGAGTTATAGAACAAAAAGGGAAAAAGAAGAGGAAATGAGAAAAAAATAGTAAAATTCATAAGCCTCCAGCCATCGCTAAGCAATCAAAAGCAGCCCATTATTGGTTTTCTTCTTCTTCTTCTTTTTCTCCTCTGGCAGGTTGAAAAAGGGTTCAACATAGCACATGTAGGCTCGACATGCCAAGGACCTCAGTCTTCATTCCCATAGCTATACACCAAAAATTCAAAGTGTTTTTTCTAGTCTAGCCCAGAAATGTGTTCAACGCCAAACTCCCTCAAAAGGGAAGTAGCCATAGGTCGAGATGAAAAATGGTTCCTCTCAAGGTCCATTATGTGAAAATCGGTAAGGAAGGGTATATAGACCACGACCTCCCCATAATCGATGTGTCTGCAGAGGTCCATTGTGTTTGGAATACCAACACCAGAGATGGCCAATTGAAAAATCTTGATGAACGTGTCCAAATACAAAGAATCAAACATGGCATGAAATAGCTCAATTATCTAGGGCTTATTGATTTCTCAGTCAAGTAGGGAAGCCACAAAGTAGGAGACAACATTGAAGTTGCACAGTGGTTGGTTTTCATCCTGGACATAGTCCTTACCAAGGACCCACTTGAATGCAATGATAGTAAGGCATCTATTCCTCCCTACCAAGTGCTTGATTATGTCATAGGTAATTTCACCTATGAAGGACTATTGTGGCCTTCATGGAAGGAGCCGAATGGGAGTACCTAGACCAGATGACATAATGGTGATAAAAGAGTTAAGGCTAGTGGAACGGGATACAATAGGAAAAGCTTGCTAAACTAAAAGAGCTATTTCGAATGAATATTGCAATAAGGTGGTGTAGCTATTTATAGAAAAAAGCATGTTGGAAAACCCAACCAATGGAAAATCCATTTCTCGTCAGACAGCAATGAAGAAAATATCAAAGTAACCAAAGGGTGAGAGGTAGATCCTATGGAAAATATGTCATCATGCCTAGAGAAATAAATTTGGGTGTTGGAGTAAATTCTCACGTATGTTGATCAACGCCATGTGTCCACTATATTCATCAATTCCAACTTGCTTATCCACTATATTCATTGATTCCAACTTGCTTATTTATGTGAAAAGATGTTGATTAATGTCTTAAGTCCTAAAAATTTAAATAAGCACATCTTTTTGAAATACTTTACATTGCTTAACCACACTTCTGATGGCTAAAAATATGCTTTCCAATGCATTAGGCTTATTTTTGAAAGAGGTGGCAAGAGGAATGTAGTAATTACATTCTCACGGTGAAGTTGGCATTCCCAGGGGATATGGATCCCCAATCCACACATATTGCCTTAGTGGAAGCATTTAGTATACCAGCAGTAATGGTAGTGCCTTAACTGCATGTATGTGAAAGAGGAATTAAATGCACCTAAAAGAAAATTTTGCTAAGTCACAAGATAGCAAGTGGTCATTTTTCTCTAAGAAAGCTCTCTGCAATTTCTTGGTTTAACAATGGTGAAAGCATCAACATCTGGTAGAAAGGTTGGAGCTTTGTCTAAAAGGCTAGGTTACACTAATGTTTTTGGGAGAGATTCATTTGCCAATGCCCCAGCACCAAAAGAATGAAATTTTTCCCATACCATATCAGTGCAAGCAAACAATCATGTTAAAAAGGAGGAAGTGTTGGATTTCATAGATAAAATTTTTGACCCAAAATTGGTGGCTAACCCTAAAATCCTTAGGGAAGGGCCATTACAGTGAATGGTTAAACATGGGTTAGCTGAAGGTTTTCATGGCTTTGGAATTGTGGTTTACCACAGTTTATGTTGTCAACCATACACCCATGTCCAGAGCTAGTGGATGCATGTGCTAAAAGGTTCAACAAAGAAATAGGGGTTATTAACAACAGTGGGATAAAGGTTACAATTAGTGTGGAAGGCATCAAGGATATGTTATGTATCCCTACAACCTAGGGTGCCAAGAGCTTCGACCATGAAGAAATGGAAGAGTTTTGGAGAACAAGAACCAGGCAGTGGAAATTTTATGAAGATGAAACAAAAGAAAGGTCAAAAAGAGATCCATTTCTCTTCCCTCTGGTGCATAGAAAATTCAAGCAAGATACATAGTCTATTTTTTCAATGTTGGCCTATATTTTCGGTTTTGATGATGATGAATGGGTCCATCCCTTCAGATGGGGTTGGCTTTCATTCTTAAGAAATAAAAAATCCATAAGTATTTTGATTTATCTGAGGAAATAGCTAAGGGAATGCTAGAACAATTAAGGACTTATGATACTCAATGTAAATTTAGGTATTCTTCTTTCTTGGTTCACTTAGTCTTGCATCAAAATTGTGAATTTCTTGAGATAAGTCTGTCATTATTTAGGTTTGATGTCAAGGGTTTCTACCAACCAATTTTGGTTTGGACCCATGTTCTTTCAAAGACATGGGATTATTATTGGTTTGTGGATTATTTCATGAGGCTAGTACTTCTAGACTTTTCCCCGTGCCCTTTGGATGGTTTTTCTCTTGAGGTCTTGCAATGGATAAGAGGCTCATAGACACCAATGGATTATTTCCTAGGTGGTGATTTCACTTTTATCAAATTCCATGGTTTCGTCGAGGAGCCTTTCAAGCTCCCTAAATTTGTCACAAATTAGGTTTTCACCTTGGAGGCATGCCAACAGGTAACTATCACCGACAATGTCTATGGTGTCAAAAGGCACAAGACGGGGCTTTACCTAAATCCTCTCATTATTTCCAACAATCAGGTAATATTGAAGAGAAGAAAGGCACAAAAGGTGCTTACTAAAAAATTGGCACAATTGGGTTTGGTTTTCATTTGTGAAAAATGGGATTACAACCCATTAAGGCATCTCCCAACTTTGAGGCATGATATTTGGGAGTATTTCAAGTTAAGAAAGAACCCAACTGAAGAAAGGCCAGAACTATATGTCAACTTAGCCCATATACCATTCAAGCAGCCACCATGACTTGATTTCTACATCTAGACCACAGAATACCAGAAGGACCTCCTGATGGGAAAGTCTCTCAGTACGCAATTAAAATTCTTGGGGTGGTTGGAGAGAAAGAAAGCGGATTTTTGGAGGTTTTGATAGGAAATGAGGTGCCTCAACGTCATGTATGGAGATCTTCAACCACATGATGAAAGGTTCGATAAGATTTATGACAAGGAGGCTAATTCCAAGGATAGTAATCCTAAGACTAGCCGCGAGGTGGAACTAGAGGAGCTTCCACTCCATACTCCCTAGCCTCAGGAGCCAGACAAAAGAAAAGGAGCTAAGCACAAAGAATTTAGGGTCACATCCTCTGCCAATGCTTGAATTAAAGGAAAAAACCCAACAGTACCCAAAGAGGTTCGTTGTGGTTATCGAAGTCTAGGTTTCAATGAGATCAGACACCAACAGATCAAAATCTTCCAGTTCCAATAATGCAAAGAGGAGATGATTCTAAGACCTAGGTATACCTAATGTGCCAATTAGAGGAGAAGAAGAAGTGGAGTCTGCTTTGCAAGGATTTTTAGTTGCAATGGCCCAAGTAAGTTTTTCTCCCTCTCTACTTTCTTCCTATGCATATCTAGTTACTCTTTTTCCCCCATTCATAGATTTTGATCTTTTCATCCTAAATGAACTCCTAGCCATTTTCAAAAGTCAACCCCATGAAGTAACCCCATGTACCAAACAAGAATTGTCCACTTCAGTTGTGATTGATTCTTTAATCACCCTATCAAGGGCCCCCATTGAAAAGGATGAAACATTCATGTTTCTAATTTCTCCAAGTCCATCTTCTCTCAGGAAAACATCCCCCTTTCTAACCTCTTACCTTTTTACTCTAACCGGTATTCCCCCTCCTCAATCTCTATATGGTATCTCATCGTTTTCTATGATAACACTCCTATTTTCCTCCCCACAATCCCACACATTTGACATTTCTCCTTCCATCACCCTATTCAGTCTCCCTTCAGGTACCTCCATTGCCACAGAAAGCATCGACACCCCACATAGTATCCAAGGTCATTTTGATGCAACAAAGCAGGCCCGACAGGCTAGAAAATAGAAGTTGTAGATAAAAGTCACTACACAACTGGCTACTAAGAATATTAAGGCTTGTTTCAATGAGGAGTGGAATTCCTTGCTAATCGCTACCATGAAGCTGCTTGTTTCCAAGCCTGAGGGAGAAATTTAGATGAAATATTATGACATTAGGGCTACAAATCTGGATTTAAGTGAAACTCGCTCACATGACAAGGCGGTTCTAGCTAAGGTCACCCAGAAAGTGGTCTACAATGATTATGAGAGGCTAGACAAGAAGTTGAACAAGCATGAGGTAGAGTTGGTAAACATAAAGGACATGGTGAATAGGCTGTAGAGAGAAGTCAAGGGCAAGGATGTTGAAATGGCTCACATAAGATAGATATAGGATCAATAGGGGGAAGCGACTAAGTTACTTAAAGAGGCACAAAATGAAAAAACTTAGCTTTATGTTGAGATTGAAAATCTAAGAGTTGAGGTTGTTGTTGAGCATCAGAAAAACACAGAGTACCGAAATATACAAGAAAACACGCAAAAATAATTGGACAGCATCTGATCTCAAGCTTCTAAAAATCTACAAAAGGCCCAAGCGGAAGAGAAGAGGGAAAAGAAAGAAAAGTAGGAGATCAAGTTTGTTTTACAAGCTCATGATTAAGAGATTAGAAGGTTAAATTTTGAACTAACAAATTCCCTCTAGGAGAAAGGCTAGATGGAAGAAAATATGAAAGAAAGGGAAGCTCTCTTCCATCAGGAATTGGTTGGGCTACAAGGATCCAGGACTTTTTCAATATTGAAAGGATTAATATATATGCATAGGGAAAGGATCATATTTTTGGTTACCATTCTCAGGCTATTCCTGAATTTTCTAAGGGATGCTCGGGAATTAAACAAAAAGGTTAGCTGGGTGGTCGACCAAATTCTATAGATTTATGCTCCCTGGGCCACAAAATAAGAAAAATTTGTTTCCAAATTATGCAAGTCCAATGAAGAGATTTTAAGGGATGGGAGGATTCTTGATTGAAGGGGTCCCTCAAGAAAGGAAAGTGAATTCATCAACTACCACAAGGTCATGAAAAAAATCAAGGAGTGTTAGGCAGTGTTGAATAAGAAGGTTGGTGAGATAAAAAGGGAGTTCAATGTTCTACTTGACTCTGAATTATCTACCCTTTTCTCACTAGGAAAAGGAGTGATGTTAATTAAATATATCACAGATGCAATAAAACGGAAGTCCCAAGCCTCCATGGTACTCTTTGATCCCGACACCCACCATTGATGACATCAAGAAGGAGATCCTTCCCCTTTCTCAACTCTATTACTATATCGAGATTGTTTCATCAAGGTGAGGGGTTTTTTCTTTTAAGGAAATATTTGAGTTGGATCTAGCCTATGAGATTCTTTGTAATCTTATCTAGCCCACTGATTTGGATTGGGAGGTACAGCATTCTACTTTCCTCAAACTCCAAGAAATTCTAGAGCTCTAGATTTGTGCTTCTGCAAGCGAAGGCCCCCTATGAGTCATCAGAACTGTGAAACAAATTTTACCTTTAATCTTTTGGTTTTCGGCTCTTACATTTTTCACCTTCAAGATGGATCCATGTTTAAAATAAAAAATTGTTCCAAAAGGTGTGCAATACGCCACATGGTGGTTGTGCAGCTTTTGTTTATTGTCTTCCTTTCAGGAGCGAGTTGGTGCACATGTCAGCTTGGTGGGAATTTCTCTAAAACTATTTTTATGAATCTAAGATTCCCCTCCTGCTCAATACATCATCTCTTTGCTTCGGCCAGGTTTTTTTTTGTGGAGTGACCTCTTTGAATGGGTTTTTTTAGAGCGTGTTGGGTCTTTTCTTACTTTTGGGGTGGAACCTTTGATTCAACACCATCAATCTATTTGACCAATCAATCAAATTTTTCTAGGCTATTTTCCAAAATCTGATTACAATCTTTGCTAAATATCTAAGGAAATTAATGAAGCAATTGGGAATTAATGAGCAAGGATCACTATGATCTAGTCAAGATCTACAATCATATCATGGGCTATCAAGTGCAAGCATCTGGCATTTTTTTACTTTTGGAACAATTGGTGGCATTTTTCTCTTCTCGTAGGCTATAAATAGCAGATTGTAGCACAATACATGAAGAGATTTTTTTTTTAAGTTTTACTTTTCTTAAAGGACTTTTAGAAAAGGAATTTATTCTGAATACCTTTTCAGAGTAGATAGATCTAAGTTAGGGAGTTTCATGTTTTCAGAAGTAGAAAGTTTTGCAAAACACTGCTATCCTTTGGCATGTTACATTTTAACTCAAACTATCATTGGATTGGCATCTGACCTTTATTTTTCAACTCATTTGATATTGAAGTTTGACCTATTTAGAAGGAATCTTTGAAACTGTGCACATTATGGCTTTTTTCAAGTTCCTTCTTTATGTTCTCTTTCATGTTAACATTGTGTTAAGATTATTTTGATAGTAAGGGTAGCTAATTTTCATGTTGTAAGCTTCTATGTTGAATGATAGCTTTCAAAAATTGGATTATGTATGTTGAAATTTTCCATTATTCTTTAAGGATTGTTATTTTTTTGTATTATGTCATAAAAAGAGGAAGGGTTTCTACAGTTTATGGATATTTATATTAACTTTTAGAGCTTTCTTATGTTCGATCAGACCTTAATGAGTACTTCCCATGGGGAGATTTGAAAGACTGCACTCTGCTTTTAGTTAGCCTCTATTGCTCATTCTCTTCCCAATAATGAAGGGTTTGTGGCATTCTATGTCTATTACATCATTCCTAAGAAATGTTTTAAGGTTTGAAATGTTGTAAAAACTTTAGCACATTTCCATTTTCACATTTTATTTGCATTTCCTTCTACCTTTTCTCCCAAGACAAAGAAGAGTCAACTTTCTATAAAAAATCCTGGAGCTATTCAGTAAGGCACAAATTGGTCTCCCACTCATTGAATTTCCCATGAGGATGTCAAAGAGGTGCAAGCTTTGATGATCAACAGTGGCCAAGTGGATGAATATGCATCATGGTGTTTTTGGTTTGTTTTCATTAAGAACCTTGTTTAAGTAGTGGCCAACTTTTTCCTTCTAAAGATTTCTTTGAAGTTGTGCATTGGAATTTATTTCCAAGAAGTTACTTGCCATGTCCAATTTTGGTTAAAGTGTAGAAAATAAGAGTTCATTCTTAACATACCTCTACACTTTTCCTAAAATTTCATGTAAAATCATCTCTTGTACTATGAAGGGCATGAGGCAAGCCCGCCAAGAAAAACATACCCACTTGAGCTACAAATGTTATTGCTTGTGATTCAATTTGACACATTGTTTGGTTCCAAAATATCTTAAACACACATCAACAAGTTTATCAAATTTCAAACCCTTTGGATTAAGTATGGATACCTTTTGAAAATTCCTAATATTGATGCTTGTCCCTAAGGATTTCATCCTTAGAACCTTCTAAATATTTGGACTTACATCTAAATTCACACTTTCCAAAGTTAACATAGGGAACTATGGCCTTAGCTTCTTTATTTTCACATAATGGACTTTGTGAAATGAAGATTTCTTAGACGTATAAATTTTAGTTTGAACAATAATTAAGACTTTCTTGATGTGGTAATGAAACAATCTCACTTAATCAAAAATTAAATCAAATGAACACCCAACATTAATGAATGTTCAAAATGTTGACTCCCAAAAAACAAGTAACATTGAGAAAAGGAAACTATTCCAAAACATTGATTTGTTGACTCCCCAAAAACAAGCAACATTGAGAAAAGGAAAGTATTGTAAAACATTGATTCCAAGTTCCATTTTACCAAAATCATTGAGTTCCATGGACCAAAATCATTGAGTTCTATTGTCCAAATCATTGAGTTTTATTTACCAAAAATTATTGAGTTATTAAGGTTTTATCACTTTAGAGGTATAGCATGTTTCTCACCAATTTGGTCTTGTAAAACAAAGGTCCCTTTTAGGTTCACAAATTGGGTCAAAAAATTTCATCTATTTCATTCATCTTCACACATTTTACATCACACTTCACCAAAAAACTTTAGAAACTTTTGGACACATCAACACGCTTTAGACTTAGGCAAACATTAAACCAATCCCCTAACTTAGCTATGTTTTTTTGAAATGGATCATTTTCAATGCACTTAGTTGAGTTAGTCATCACATTTTTGGAATATTTTATATTAAAGGTCACAAGTATACCTTAAATATTTACATGTTCATTAAACACTTTTTATCCAAGACATAAAAACATCAAACCTATAGTCAAAACCCCTCACATCATTCACCTTTTTTCATTATCCATTCACATCATTGGTCCAAAACAACTTAGAGGGTACCTTTAACCAAAATTTGAGTCAACTAGAGAGTTTCAAACCTATAAATCTCAACATAAATCTCCCATAGGTAACCCAAAATTTATGGTTACAACAAGATCACAACACAAGAGAATCATGGAAAAAACCAAAACTACATCCACCAAAATTGATCCAAACCCACAAAAAATCAATCCAAGGAGCCATTCTACCCCCTCACAACAACCACAAGATCCTTTAGTGTATGAGGTAGAAGATGTCACAAACAACCCACTTGAGCTTACTAAGGAAGAACTCCTTAAGTATAAACAAGATCACCAAACCTTAGAAAATTTGGTTCCAAATTTTCTCACACAAAACCTGACACAAGGATTAACCCAAACCTACAAATCAACCAACTCCATCCTTGGTGCCAAGTCAAACATTAACCCCTAGTCTTACAACTAGGATTGCCACCGACCTTGGTCACACTCTCCCTTTAGGAGGTAACACACTTTTGGGCACTCAAAACACAAACCTTCCCAAAAACATAAGTTGGCCATCAACATTTTGTGCCCCAACTCATTCTTCCACCACCATTCTAGAACACCCTCTACATCCACACAAACCCCTTACATTCCATAACACCACGACGGCCTCAAATTTTGAGTGAAACCATCTTCCTCCATCACCACAAGTACCCAAAGTGTGCCCAGCATTACACAAGGTAATGTGAACCAAGTTCCTCAAGTGGAACAACAAGCGAAATTTAACACCCTCATGTAACATCAACCCTTAACAAGTGGCTCCAACAATCCTATTGACACATCGAAACAAGTGGTTATCCAAACTACTCAATTCAATCCACAAAACACATCAGCCCCATCTATCATCAATCCAAATCAAAACAACACCTTGATCACAAATTCCATCAACCAAGGTAATACCTTGGTCCCACATCAAACACAACAAGGGAACCCTCGACACATCATTCAAGGTAACCCTTTCAATCAATTTACTCAAGGTCCTAATGTTTCATTGATATCGCAATACCAAATGGCACCACCATCATCTTTGCTATTGGTTCCCCGCATCATGCAAAATCAAATGGGGCACCAAACTTACATTCTTCCATCCCAACCAACAATTTTACAAGGTGTTATCACAGAATCAAGCAACACTCATTCCACGGATAACCCCCCTACAAAACTTGTTTGTTTCCTAGGTTCGTGAAGTTCAAGCATGCAAAATGAGGTGATTTTTAATCCACCTTGAAGTGTGTTCCAAAGTCTCAAACAATTTTTTTGAGCATCCCTTTGCGTTTATCTCACAAAGACCTTCAAAATGAGTACCTTCGTGAACTCTCATCATTTATACTTAGTGAAATTGGAAAAAGTGCAGAAGCTCCAAAAAAGAGCGCTCCAACTTTTTCAAGAAAAATGACTAAATACCAAAAGTGCAAGGGCGGGCCTTTTCAGCACCCTTACACTTAAGTGAATTTTTTTTTTGGTGCAAAGGTGTTGATTTTTAGCGCCCTTGCACTTTTTCTTCATACTTAGTCATTTTTTGACTAGGACATTGGTTTTTGTGTTGTTTGCACTTTTCACTTAATGTGCCATATTTTATGACACATTTTATTGAAGTGACTTTCAAGAGTTCTCTAAAACACTTGGTAAATCACTTAAAAGTGATTTTTGGTCATTTCTTCCTCATTCTTATCATTTGCAACTCACTTCTTTCTGTTGGGCGAATATATTCCATCCTCAAAAATGCATTTTTGTGAGTATCTCCAACTTGGTTGAGCTAGGTTTTCTTTCTTGCTCTAGGTATGATTATTTCTTCTTTCCTTTTCATTACTTTGTCTCTATGTTTGTGTTTTTTACCTAGATTTGTTAATACGTTTTTGTATTGTGTTTTCTTGATTTTTATCTTATTCAAAACGTGTTTTCCTTTTTCTTTCAATCTACTTCTTCCTCCAACCCGCATGTGGGTTTTTCTTCATCTTCAAAACGTGTTTTCTCTTACTTTTTTGTCATTGGGTTTCCTCCATAGTTTGTGTTGAGATTTTTGTTTTGTAAGAGACATGCCTTGGTGACTTTTTGTGTTGCCTTGTTTCTTCCATGTTTTGCTTACCCTTCTTTCTCTCCATAGAACTCATGCCTTTCTTTCTCTTGTTCAACATTGAACATGTGTGGGTTTTACCAAATGAAACTTGTTTTGGTGAATAAGTTTCACTCAGAATGCTATAGCAGTTAAATTGAATTCTTTTACACCAAAACAAGTTCAAAGTTTCAAATCTTCAAATGACACAAAGTTCTCATGTGAGAGCGGGTTTTTTTATCAACACTACATTACATTCATTCATGAGCTAAATGCTAAGGTGTTGTTTTTCCACACCTTTTCACTTTCATCCATGGAGCCATATGTCAAGGCAAGATTTTTTAGTGCCCTAACACATTACTTTAAAAGTTAACACCCAAGGTGCAAGGGCACTCATTTTCAATGCCATTGCACCAAAGTTGCAATTCTCTTAAGTGCAAGGGCGTTGATTTTCAATGCCCTTACACTTTTTCCAGCTTTTTGCTCTAAGCACTTCAAAGTTCTTTATCTTTGCTCCAGACCCCTTTTTCAAATCTTGCATAATTTTTCATGCTTCATTACTAATTTCACGCTTGCTCAATGTCATTGCTCACTTCACACATCCCAATGCTTCTTTTTGACAATTTTTTGTTGATTCCACATCTTGCAATTCCTTTTCAGATCTCATCAAGGGATCCTCGAAGTTGTATCTTGTTGATCCAATTGCTCTCAAATGATAGCCAAGAGGCCGCCATCATCTTCAAAGGCTAAATAAAAAATTAAATACAAGTACCAAGGTGTTTATCTACCAACAGTAGTGATTTCAAAGGTAGATGAGATAAAAGACACCAAGGTCAGTCATCGATACCTCGTTGATTTCGTGGAAAGAACTAAGAAGAAGCCTCTTGAAGATTCTATTAGAGCCATTGTCCATATTAATTTTCATTTGGTGTCCACGTTCCCTAATTTTTCACATAATACAGAATTTTTCCTCCAAGTTGCATCCCATTACATCAGGGAAAGTAGAAGTGTGATTGATTCTTTTGGGCATGAGATATTGAAACTTGACCCTGACTTCTTTGATATTGTTTTTAGAGTCCCACAAATGGAGTACACTGAAATCTCAATACAACAAGTGTAGGAAGTCTATGACTCAGATCAAAATAAGGCTAAGAACTTGATAAATAGTCAATGGTTGAAAGAACCTAGGCACACTATTTAAAGATGATCGAAGGGACTTTTGCAAAGTGACTTCAAGGAAGATGTTAGGACATGATCACACTACTGAGAAGAGTTAATGGATTACATAAATCGTCTCATTAAATCAGGATTGTATAAATGACTACATCTAGATCATAAGAAGACAAAATGCTAATATTGATTGGAACAAACAGATCAATGATGAAATACATGAATAGCTGATCAATGTGCCAACCACCTTGAAGTTCTATATGACTTCTTACCTGGTGTATGTTTTAGCCATCATGAGACAATTTGTTTGGTATATCCATGAAAGGGAACCAGAAATCTATACCTATGTATAAATATTTCTATCAATTGGAGCTAAACAAAATCCTTCACCATTTCAGGAGGGTCACCGATGTTTTCTTTGTGCCTCTACTTTTCAGCTTTGACTTGACTCTCAAGAAGAAGAGAGTGTCTAATGAGGCCTACAAATTGTTGAGTAAATTCATATGCATATTCCTACAATTCCCAACTTTTACTTACATAAGGGTAGGATGCTAGACTAGGTGCCTGTACATGTTGCCCAAATATCCCACAGACAAGTGGATACTCATGGAGTTGTAGACAGCTGATTTCAGTTCACAAAGAATGGATGAGGATTTACAATCTGGGATTCTAGTTTCCACTGACAATCTGCAGGTATACCATCAAAAGTGTATCAAAATCCAAATCATTCCATGCAAAAATGCAGGTCATGAAAATCAAGACCTATAGATACAGATTTTATTTTGACTACCAAAATGTAAAGAATAAGTTGAAAAAGATTCATCAACACAAGTACCACTTTGAAGACATCTAGGTTGATTGCAGAGATGAAGAGGCTATTTATAAGATGAATTTTTGCAGGCTAATCATACAATAGATCAAAGATCTTAGTGTTGCTAATTTACCAGAGAATTTCACAGATCCTAGTGGCATCATGAATGTTGCTTATGATGAACAAGAAATCTCCAAAATACCTTTTCCTATAATTCAATGGTCCAAAAAGGAAAGTGTTTCCATCAGGGAGAGGTTGGCACTAATATTGGATAACACTACATAGTGGTTACATAAGCATGTCTTTGAGATGAAAATTCTCAAGATAGATTCTAAGGGGGGGGAATTTGAAGCAGAAGCCAGCCAATAACAAGAATCTCACATGAAAGATAAACCTGCGGCCATTCCCACTTCTGTGTGAAGAGGCCCTAAGATTAAGTTCACTATCAAAAAAAAATATACACAGGCCATCCTAGAAGGAGAAACAATGGAATCTGAACCATCTTGCTCCAAAGGAAAAGGGGTTGTTTCTAAAGAGATAGATTCTGATGAAGAGGAAAATTCAAGTGATCAATTCACAAAAGAAGAAGATTCAAAAGAAGCATACTCTAATGAGGAAGAAGATTTTGAAGGTGAACAAGAGTCTAAAGGTGATAAAGAAGGTAAACCAAAGTTAGAAGAGAAAGAGGGTGATCAACAAGAACTCAGGCATGATGAAGACAAAACTATGTCTCCACTTGAGAATGTAGTTGAAGAAATTCCCATGACATCATTTCCTATAACTTCAAATGTTCCTCGCACACCTCTGAATCCAAACACTCCTCCACCACCTACTCCTACATCACCTATTCCTGCATCTACAATACCCATAATGGACATTTCACCTACCCTTGCATACTCATTTAGTGACAAGTATACACATGATTGACATTTTGTCAATTCCTCCATCAACCATTCTTGGCCTATCATCACCATCATATGATACCAATTCAGAGACTGATTTTAATCAATTCATGAATGAATCCATGCATGATCAGATCAATGTGTAAACTACAGGAGTAGTTATAATAGACACTAAGACAATTGTCACTATACCAGTCATTCCTTTAGAAGTGATGGTGACAAGAGAGTTGATAGTTGACTCATAAGTTCGTACCTCCTCTCTTCCCGCCTAGTTGGTATCTCAAGTATCGAAGCGAAAAAATAAAATGATTTCTCCATAAGAGCTCGATCTTGAAGAGATAGCCCCTCCAAAATCCAAGGGGAAGTAAAAGTAGAAAGTGTATTCACGGTTTAATGTTGACAAAGTTGGTCATAAATATGCAGAGATTCGAATCCACCTCAAGAGGAAGGAGATTTCAATATGGAGGATTACACAGTGACAAGAGTCCAAGTTGGAAAGGTCACAAATGAAAGTGCAAAGGCAGATGTGCAGGTAACCTTGGATATACTAGTTGGAATACTGGATAAAATGGAGCAAGATCAAAACATATACAAACAAAAGGTAGAGCATTATGCCACTCTTGTAAGGAGACTTGCAAAATCATCAAGTAATGCATAACCATTAGCAATGGTAAGCATTGAGGACCCAGCTGTCAAGAAGGCTAATAAGTTCTCCTCCAAAGGAAAAGCATTGTATAATTTCATCAAAAATATTGTAGAACACGATTCTTAGATTATAGTTGTTGCAAATGAAAAAGATACTCAGGTAGCCAAGCTAAAAATTGAGCTTGATAAGGAGGAGGATGTACTTTTCCAAGAGCGCAAATAAATGGAAAAATGCCTATTGTTGTGGTCACAAATGAAATAGGCAAAGCTCAACAAATTGGTGGAAGTCGAGGTGATCCTCGACAAGGAGAAATACATGAAGGTAAGAGAATCACTAAAGCATCGTATTCAAATAATCAAATCTCTTACAGAAGATCTCCACCAAGTACAGGAAGAGGTTGAAGGGCAACATGCTATCCTTGAAAAAGGAATTAAGGAGTTACCAGGACAGCTTCTTGAAGAGAATC
The DNA here is from genome assembly GCA_007258455.2 of Sequoia sempervirens. Taxonomy (NCBI): domain Eukaryota; kingdom Viridiplantae; phylum Streptophyta; class Pinopsida; order Cupressales; family Cupressaceae; genus Sequoia; species Sequoia sempervirens. Next base: position 149,505,461 of record VDFB02000002.1, on the reverse strand, counting down.
GTATCTTCCTATTGGCCACAGAACTTTCCAAGATCTTCACAGAAGCCATCATGAAGCTAGTAGAGAGTGAAAACTTTTTAGAAGCTTCTATGGATGTTATTTGTGATACAAGGATTACTCTTGATAACCTTAAGATACATCTTGATAGATGCAAAAAATTCCACTCATCCACCATGAGATAGATCATGAGGATTCACACCATTGTGGATTACACTGTTGGTCTAGATGAGACATTCGTGCAGGAGACCAGGAAGAAGTATGAAGACTTTTGCGCCCAAGCAAGGAACCATAAGGATTCTTGATCTCCAGTGTTGAAATTTCTAATGCTTTCCTTTATGCATCTTGTAAATAGTTTCTGAAATCTTAAATGTCTTTTCTCAAAATGTAATTACACTGAAAATCAGAGATGTAGTTTCTTGAAGACAAATTACATTTTGACTTTAGTCCAAGTTATGTGATATTTTCCTAAATTAACTCACCTAACTTTCCTAACTTTTCTTAACTGATTTCCTAATTTTTCTCATCCCTCTCCTTTATAAATATGAGGGATTTCCATTGTAAAGCTTACCTTTAGTATTTTGCAATGAAGTGTTTCCCTTTTGAAGCAGAATTGTGAAACTTTGTGTTCATGCTTTGTGAATGAAATTTGATCAATAAAGAAGAGAATTGAAAACTAGACTTTGTGTTGGATTCAATATCTTATGAATTGATCTTATTTGGTGGTGATTAGTGGATGATATTTTAAGGGCTTCAATTAATTTATGTAAACTTTGTGTTACATTCATTATTTGGATTTATGTTTATGATTGGATACTTTTGTTGAAAGATCTACAAGAATTTGTGCTTGTAATCATTCATGTTGTTCAAGGCATTGTTGCATCTAAGAATACTTTGTGCTTCTAATGCAACAAATGACACATCTCTCACAAATCCATCATTGAAAAAGCTACGGAACAATTTTTTTCCTTCGTGAGCTTTCCCTTTTCTTTTACGTGTTTATTATTAATCACATCTAGTACCTCTATGCTTTGCTTTGAAAAGATAGGGGTATTGGCATTACTACTCATTGTTAGTTTAGAGTTATCATGAATTTAGAACTCCCAACCATGAAGCATTGTAAACATATTCTCTAAAAAAAGAGAGAAGCATGAATGCAACACACACCTCCCATTTCATAATTATAATGTACATTGTGTAAATAATTTTATTGGTTTTACTATAGCTTTTGATAGTAGTAAGAAGGGCTCCTCCCCTTTCTGAGAGGAGATATTTTATCTCACATAATTGTGGTTGAAGTTCTAGTTGTGTAATATATTGAAAAGAGGATTACATAATTTTCACCCAACACAAGGAATGCTAAGCTAAAGCAACCCATAACCACTCATTTTCAACCCACAACCCACTCATAACATAGTCATCCAAAACACATCTAACATGTCCTAACAACAAGACACTTCCACATTGCAGGAACAACAAGCTCACACTCTAGCTTTGCAACAAGCACAACAAGCTTATTAGCAAGCGTTGCAGGAACAACAAGCTCAAGCTCAAGGTTTGCAACAACAACAAGCTTATCAACAAGCCTTGAAACAATAGAAAGATCAACAACAAGCCTTAGTAACACAACCACAATAGCATGCTCAACAAAAATCCTTAGTTGCACAACAGCAACAATAATCCTTAGTCACACAACAACAGAAATCTCAATGACAAGCATTGATTGCACAAAAATAGAAACAAGCTTGACAACAAGCATTGCTAGCACAACAATACACCCAACAAATTCTTGTACAACAACAACAAGGTTTTTACTATAATACCCAACAAAACATCATTAATCTAATAGCACAAGGAGCATATACACCTCCACCCCTACCACCATCACCTTCATAGTATCAAACTCCACCCTACATGCCATACAACACCCCATCATATCAAAATCCCACTTACACTTCTTCCACCAGTCCACAGTATACCACATATGCTCCTCTACCAAATCTATAAGACAATGTACCATTACAACTCAAGGAACTCACACAATAGATCTAGGAAATTCAAATGGGAAAAATGAAGAAGCCACATACACAAAAAAACTTATGTCCTTACCCCTTCGATAGGAACATAGCGATGGTGCCTTTCCCATCTAGTTTTGAGGTCCCTAAGTTTGATAAATATAAAGGGAGGGTAAATACTATGGATCACATCAAATAATTCCATTTCATGTGTATGGAGGTTTCCTACAATGATTCCTACTTGATGCACCTCTTCCCACATAGTTTGGTAGGCCCAATAGTCGATTGGTTTTCACAGTTGCCTCCAGGGATTAAGAACTTTCAAGAAATATTCGATAGGTTCATAAACAATTTCTCCTTCAATATTGACATGGATGTAAGCTTAGAAGAGTGTTACACCCTCAAGAAAAACAAAGGAGAATCCCATGGTAATTTCCTATAAAGTTGGAGGCAAATGTTAGGGTTAGAAATGGCAGATATCTAACAATTAAATGCAGATTTAATTAATAAACAGAGAAACTAAAACACACATAGAATAAATCATAACACAGAGAATTTAACGCGGTTCACCCAATCTGGGCTACATCCACCAAACCGCATCCATCCAATACTTTTATTATCCAGTGCAAAAACCTATTACAATCTTGTGAATAATCGTGTTTTTCATCATACTGTAATACCCATTTGAACCCCTTTTTAACAAGCTTAGAAGCTTCCAGATTAGGGTTTTATAAAATTGGGTTTTTTCCTTTTTTTGTTGATTTTTCCCTTTTTCGATGACAATGCGAAAAAGTAGTAGAAAAAAAATTCTCAGGGGCTGTCGCCCCCGCCCGAGGCCCGGTCCGGCCCCGGACCCCAGCGAGGATACATGTCAGGGTGTACAGTACACCATGGGCTATACAGTATAGCATGATCAGTCGCCACATACCAACAATCTCCTACTTGGAGACTGATCAGGCTCCACACCATCACAACCTCCCACTTGGAGACTGATCCTGGACGACATTGTTGCCTTCGTAAACATATCCGTTGGATTGAAATCTATATGTATCTTGTCCATCTTGACCTATCCATCCTCCAACACCGACCGAATGAAATGATATCTCAATTGTATGTGTTTTGTTTTAGAATGCAAGGCAGAATTATTTGCAAGATGTATAGCACTCTGGCTGTCCGTAAACAAGTAATTTCCATCCTGTTGTTTTCCCAACTCATCCATAAAAAGTTGCAGCCATATCATCTCCTTTTTCACCTCTGTTGCAGCAACATACTTTGCCTCTATGGTGGATAAAGCAACCACCTTTTGCAATCAAGAAATCCAACTCACTATTTTTCCACCAACTGTGAATACATAACCTGTGGTACTCCGCCTAGTATCTATATCCCCTGCCAAATCTGAGTCAACATAGCCTTTTAAATCAGTATTAGAGCCCCCAAAACATAAATATTTATTGGATGTACCTCTCAAATACCTAAGAATCTATTTTACCGCATTCCAATTCTCAACTCCAGGATGACTCAAATACCTGCTAACAACTCCTACGGCATGTGCAATATCTAGTCTAGTGCATACCATGGCGTACATTAAACTGCCTACAGCTGAAGCATATGGTACCTTGGACATTTTTTCTTCCTCCTCTTGTGTCTTTGGACACATATCCTTAGTCAATTTAACATGACTAGGCAAAGGTGTGCTGACAACTTTTGCATTCTCCATATGAAATCTCTGCAACACCTTTTCAACATAATTAGCCTAAGATAAAAACAATTTTCTATTTTGTCTATCTCTACAAATTTTCATACCAAGGATTTGTTTTGCTGCCCCCAAATCCTTCATAGAAAAATATTTTGCTAACTGTTGTTTTAGCTCACTTATGTGATCCATGTTAGACCCAACTACAAGCATGTCATCAACATATAATCATAAAATAATGTAGCTTTCATTATCCAACCTCTTAAAATAAACACAATGGTTAGAATTACACTTGTTGTAGCCTTGCTCAGCCATAAAAGTATCAAATTTCAAATACCATTTTTGAGGTGCTTGCTTCAAGCCATATAAACTTTTCTTCGATCTGCACACTAGTTTCTCCTTACCTTTGACCTCAAAACCTTGTGGCTATTCCAGATATATTTCCTCTTCCAAATCACCATGGAGAAAGGTTGTTTTAACATCAATCTTTTCTAAATGCAAATCTTTAGTAGCCACAATACTTAAAACAATACGAATAGAAGTCATTTTAACAACTGGGGAAAAAATCTCATCAAAGTCAATACCCTTTTTCTGTGCAAATCCATTTACAACTAATCTAGCTTTAAATCTTTTCTTACCTCCATCCTCCTCTTTCAGCCTATAAACCCATTTGTTTGGTAAATCCTTTTTACCTGCAGGCAACTTGCATAATTCCCAAGTCTAATTTTTTAGCAAAGAGTCCATTTCTTCTTCCATTCCATGCTCCCACTGAACCTTGGTATCCACCTGCATAGCTTCATCATAATATTCTTGTTCACCAGCATCAGTTAACAAAATAGTATACAAAGAGGGAGAGAATCTTTCTAGAGGTCTACTTAACCTTGAAGATCATCTAACAGGAGTTTGTGGTATTTGTTGTTGTTGTTGTTGTTGCCCAGCATGAGGAACCACTGAAACATCATTGTTTGGAATATCATCCAACATTACATAATCATTCTCTTTCTTCTCATGCTACAGCAACAGATCTTTGTACAACACTTTCTCATTGAATATAACATCCCTGCTTCTCACAATTTTCTAATTTTCAAAATCCCAAATCCTATAACCAAATTCATCAATGCCATATCCAACAAATATACATTTCTTTGATTTTGCATCAAGCTTGGTTCTATTTTTAGAATCTACATGTCCAAATGCTTCACAACCAAAGGTTTTGAGAAAAGAATAGCTCACCTTCTTACCCTTTCATGCTTCCTCTGGGATACCACAACCCAAAGGATTAGAGGACCTCTATTAATTAAATAAATAATAGTTTTTACAGCCTTTGAGCACATTTTGAAAGGCAACCCAGCATGCAATCTCAATCTATGCATGCTCCATTATTGTTCTATTCATGTGCTCAGCCACTCCATTTTCCTATGGAGTCCTTGGAACCATTTTATGCCTATGAATACCATTAGAGGAACAATAATCCTCAAACTCTTTGCTGCCATACTCACCACCATTATCAGATCTGAGACATTTTATCCTTTTCCCTGTCTCATTCTCAACCAAGCTTCTCCATTTTTTAAAAGTTTCAAATACATCATATTGCTGTCTAAGGAAATAAATTCATACCTTCCTAGTTGCATCATCAATGAATGTAACATAATACAGAGAGCCACCGAGAGAAGATACTTTAGCTGGTCCCCATACATCCATATGCACAAGCTCCAATTTCTCATCTTTCTTTTGCTTCCCATCCTTGAGAAAACTAACTCTCTTTTGTTTTCCATAGACACAACTTTCACAGAAATCCATATTAACACATTTTAGACCTGGTAAAACATTATTTGAATGAAGTACTTTCATACCTTTTGCACTCATATGCCCAAGTCTATTATGCCACAGTGTTGATTTTGAGTCCACAACAACTGCATGATCTTCTACCTACTGAAATGCAGCAACTGTTCTTGAACATTGACATTTTTCTGTAACAATTAAAGTAGAAGGAATAGTATGACTTGTACAAAGATATAAGGTGCCTACTTTCACACCTTTTACTACCACTAAGGCACCCTTTGTGACCTTCCAATTTTTATCACTAAATGTAACAACACAACCTTCATCATCTAGTTTCCCTGCTGAAATTAAATTTCTACTTAACTTTGGAACATGTCTTACCTCACATAGTAGCCAATGATTCCCATTCTACAACTTAATCTTGATTCTTCCATTTCCAACAATATGATAGGGTTCGTTATCTCCTAAATAAACCAGCCCAAAATCCCATTAGACATAATCAATAAAATAAATTCTATGGGGGGTAGCATGAAATGAAGCCCCTGAATCTAACACCCAAGAATCATCAGCATTATCAAGGGAAAGAATCAAAGCATCCTCATCAGATTTATTAATTACCACATTTTTCTCTTTACTTCCTTCCTTTTTGTCTCCATCTTTATTTTTCTGAGACCAGCAATCTTTCTTTAAATGACCCAGCTTACCACAGTACTAGCAATCCCTCTTGTCTCTAGATTGGGACCTTTTGTCCTTTGATTTTTCTCGTGACTTCCCACTATTTCCAGAATTGTTTCCTCTCTCCTTTGTTCTGCCCCTGCTTTCTACATTAAAAACACTACCTAATGTGGATGTTCCACCTGAGCTTTTCCTACGAATTTCCTCACTCAAAATAACACCAACAACATCATCAAATTTCAATGTATTCGAACTAGAAATAGAATTGCTAACAGTCATTACCAAGATATTTCAGCTTTCAGGTAAAGAATACAGAATCAAAAGAGCCCTAACTTCTTCATCAAATTTTACTTTTATAGAAGTTAATTGATTTGTGACCGTATTAAACTCATTCAAATGATCAGTAACTGGCCGACCTTCTACCATTTTCATATTAAATAAACGCTTCATAAGAAATACCTTATTCGAAGCGAAAGGATTTTCATATAACTTCACCAGGGTTTGCATCAACTCTTGAGTTGTCTTTGTTGTTGTAATATTGAATGCCACCAATTGTGCCAAGAATAAACAAATACTACCAAGAGCCTTTCTATCCAAAATATCCCAATCCTCATCATACATTGTTGCGGGTTTCTTGGATTTCCCTTCCAATGGCTGCCATAAATCCTTTTGATAGAGATAGTCCTCCATCTGCATCTTCCATAATTGATAGTTCTTCCCATTAAACTTCTCAACCTTCTTTCCCTCATCTATCATTGCTCCCACTCAGCCGCGAGACCTTCCTACAGACAATAATCGAAACATAACTCGCTCTGATACCACTTGTTAGGGTTAGAAATAGCAGATATCTAACAATTAAATGCATATTTAATTAATAAATAGAGAAACTAAAACACACACAAAATAAATCATAACACAGAGAATTTAACGTGGTTCACCCAATCCGGGCTACATCCACCAAACCGCAACCATCCAATACTTTTATTATCCAGTGAAAAAACCTATTACAATCTTACGAATAATCGTGTTTTTCATCATACTGTAATTCCCTATTTGAACCCCTTTTTAACAAGCTTAGAAGCTTCCATATTAGGGTTTTATAAAATTGGGTGTTTTCCTTTTTTCGTTGATTTTTCCCTTTTTCAGTGACAATGCAAAAAAGTAGGAGAAAAAAATTTATCAGGGACTACCGCCCCCAAACCCCCACCCAGGGCCCGGCCCGACCCCAGACCCCGGTGAGGATACATGTCGAGGTGTACAATACACCATGGGCTATATAGTATAGCATGATCAGTCACCACATACCAACAGCAAAGAGCTAGTAAGAGCAAGTGGCCCATTCCTGAAGAGCAACAGGTGGGGATTATCATAGAAAATGTTGATCCAAAGTTATCCTTCCACTTAAAAATGAAATTTGTCACCACTTATGATGAGCTTATCCCTAGGGACCTCAACATTGAGAGAGCCCTAATCACACAAGTGTATAGAGACAACTACCCATCAACTAGTTCTAATGACAAACCCCTATTTTGGGCCAAGAACAAAAATGTTACTAGTGATGGTGTTGTTGATGCAAAGGTGGTCATAATTTCTCCTATGCAAGCCAACACCCAACCCATGAACATGTTGGAAGAATGAAGAAGAAGCCCTCTAGTGTGTTTTCATTGATGCCAAAATTGTTTTATGACAGTTTTTGTCTATGCAGTAAACTGTGATTTAGGTACTCTAATCTAGTAATCTAGTCCAGAATTGTTCATATCATAAGTTTGACCTATGTGGTTTTAATATGTTAATAAAGACTATTAATTATAGCTATGGAAAAAAATTCAATGATTTTGGTTGAATATTTTGAGAGATACAAATGACATAAGTTCGTCTTATAGTTTTTGGTATGGTTCTTCTTCTAGTTGACTTGAACAAGTGGTGTACACTTCGTGGATGTTTAAAGATTTATTTATTAGGTCTAGGATGACCTTTTTTATGTCTTACACTTTTTTTTGAGCACCAAAGAAGTGTTGGTTTGAGCTAACAAGCTATTTTGAATCGAATATGTTTACATCTAATTAGGTTGACCTAATTGACGTATGTTGATGTAAGTTTGTATATATATAAAACATTTTTATAATGAAGATATATAGACATGTAGATAGAGATGTATGTATGTGTGTTATGCAAAAATCACAAGCAGTGACATGTTATAGTGTGTTATCATGCAAAGTTATTGGTAGTTGTTGTGAATCTACAAATTGGTGCAGGATTTTTTTTTTCAAAGCTTAATTGGAACTAAACTCAGCACACAAAAGGTGTATTTTATTAGTTCATCATTTTGGCAATGAGCCACACTCTTTTGTAATCATTTCAAGTAGTGATCCTTTCAAGGATAGTGTATCTTGGTAGTGTGCTCTGTAATATCTTATGACCAGTTATAATATATTGTGAGCTAATCCTCACCATGGTTTTTCCCATTCTAGGTTTTCCACGTAAAAATCTTGGTGTTCATGTGTCATGTGATGTTATGATTTCTTTCATGTTTTTCTATATAGTTGCAGCTATATATGTTTTAATTATTGAATGGTTAGTAGTTAATTGGTTTAGTAGAATACTGATTCACCCCCCCATCTCAGTATTCCAGGTGTTCAATAATTGGTATCAGAGTTTGGTTCCTTTTGAAAAGTTTAACAAATTAAGGAAGATATTGAATTTTGAACACGTGGATGAAAAAAAGTATCCTATTCCTTTAGAAGAGATCTCTGCAACTGAATAACTCCATGTTTCTCTTGATGATCTAGACAAAATTGAAAATGAGAAAGAAACTCTGAGGGAAAAATTAAAAGAAGCAAATGAGTATATCAAGAAACTAAGATAACAAATCAAGAAATTCAAAGAAAGGATTAGAGAAGTAAGTGATCAGTTGAAGAAAGAAAATGAGGACATCATTGGGCTAAAGGCACAAGTGGAAGAAAAGAAAAGAATTGAATAGTGTCAAAAAGTTGAAATCTAGAGTGAGATTGATGAATGTAAAAAGCTTGAACAAGAAGTGGTAACCCTAAGGTCTAACTTGGAGAAAGAAAGAGATCATGAGGAAAAATTCAAAGCAAGTACTACAATGCTCGATGAGTTGATTGATTTTTTAGAAACCCTCTAAGGAAAAATGTGGTTTGGTACTTGAAGAAGGACAAATCTCAAAGGAAAATAAAACTCCCAACAAGGTTGACAATCAAAGAAAAACTCAAGGAAATGGTAGATAGATCAAGAATCAAAGAAGAAATACCAGAAGGATTCCTATCAGACATCTTAATTCTCAAAGGTACCCATCTTTCAATGGTATTTATTTTTCGTGCAATAAATTTGAACATAAAGCAATAGAATGTAGAAATAGAATGAATCAAAATGTTGGATTCTTTGTTGGACAATGTTTTTCTTGCAATAAATTTGGGCATAGAGCTACTGAGTGCAGACATCATATAATGATGATGAATAGATTCAATACTAGTAGATTGATTCAATCATTTCAAGGATATTGATACACAAGTAATGCATTTGGACATAAAGGTAACCAATGCAGATCAAGGTTAAATACAAATCAATTTGTTTAGAAAAATGTTGTGTGCTACACCTGCAATAAACCAGGACATATTTCAAGATTATGCAAAAGTAAGAATGGAAAGAAATCCAATCTAGAACAAAGGAATAAACCTGTGAATAAATTTGATCCTATAAAGTTAAAAAGGAAATGGAGAAAATTTGGAAGAAAAAGGAAGAACTTGAGAATAAGGATGAATCAAATGCATATGTACCTAAATCTGGTGCAAATACTTCTTCTAAAAACTAAACCAAGTAGTGGATTTAGGATGAGTAATTATAGAGAAATATTATAAACCCCTAAAATAAAAGGTGTCAAGCAGTGACACTAGGATATGTGTTGTAAGATGTCATTCTAAAGGTGTTGAAAAATATTCTAGCAAAAAACTTGCAACTTTCTAAATTTATAGAGCATTTTAGGGGTTACAGTGTATCCGTAAGGTGTTTATCAACTTTTTGAAGGTGGGATGTATTAAATGTGAAATTAGGAAAAATCGGTAAAAATTCAAGTTGAGTTAAATCACTTTTACATATTTCGAAGAAAGCAGAGCGAGCTGAAGTGATTTGGAGGTGATTCAGAGTATCTGGCATTAAACCCTAGTTTCCATCGAAGCTTGAAAAAGGTATTTACAACTATCTATACTTTTTGGACTTTAATTAGAAGCAATTTCCATAAGAATATACAAGTAAATTGAGGGGAAAATGACCACTCCCACTGTGGTTGAGACTTCTGAGAGACCCCAACTAAAATTTAGAAGATTTTCATGGAAGGTTTAGATATGGAACACATGGGTGCATTCTCACAAATTTTTAGTATTTTTCCCATTGAGGATACCAGAACCTACATTCATATGAAATTGGAATAATTTGACCATTAGGTGCTCAGGGATCAATGGTTTAAGGAGCTATTTGGAGATGATTCCTTAGTGAAGCCAACATATGAAAACCTTGTACAGAAGAAGCTAGATGTATGGAATTGGTTCCTAGACTTTTGCAATGAAATGGATGTAAAGTTTGTAAGGATGGAACTTAGTAGAGTGCACAATAAGTTTGTGTGGACAAGTGTAGCTAGAGTAATTACCAAGGAAGTGATTAAAGTTGTAACTAGTCTCTGTGACACTAGACCTGTACCACTACTAAAAGCTATGAAGAATGATGTGGTCATGAAGCTAACTCATTCCACATATGATGGGAGAGCACTAACAACCAAACCCATTACAAACCCTGTTATGAGATATGTTGTAGTCATGATTGGTCAAAAAATATACTTTACCAACAAAGGAAATTCAGTGTCTGCAACTGCAATTTATGTTGCATATGAGATGGTGGTTAATGGAAGAGATTATGATTTGTGTGAGTTGCTCCAGGAGAAACTTATGGATAACCTAAACTGAACTAAGACAAAGAAGTATACATTCAAGTTTGGTAATTAGTATTTTGTCTGCTATTCTACTTTCTAAGAGAGCTACTTGGAAGGAATAACATTATATGGAATTACAACAAACCAGTGGCACATCAAATCTTTGAACATCTACATAGACTTGGAGACTTCAAATCACAAAGAGATGCTTTAACTACATTCTTTGCAATTTTTCAAAATAACATGTATGAAAGAGATAGAGTTCCAAGGAGCTTGGTAAAGAAATATGCAAAGGTTATAACTTCTTGTGTCCATTGATGAGTACATCATAGAGGCAGTAGAACCTAGGAATCTATGGATAGAGCCTCTAGGATATGAGATTGATGAGCAAGTAGTTTATGGCCTCATTGAAATGTTATTAAGCAGTCCTAAGGATCCCACTCTGCCCCATCATGGTACATATGAAGAAAATTCTACCGAAGTGTATTTTGAAAATTCAACACCTCAAAGGGCTAAAAGAGTAAATAAAAATGTTTAGGAATTCTTTCAAATGCATTCACTTTCTAAGGATGATGTTGATAGGATGAAGAAAGTTGCTAATAAAAAGATGGCCAAATCAAGTGAAGTGCCCCTTGGGCCTAGAAGATCGGGAAGAGCATCTTTTTCCACTACCTCTGCATTACCTAAAACATCTAGTACAGCAATAGAAACAAAAGGAAAGAAGGTAGAGCATAGTACCACTATAGCAGTTGATGTAGCACCTCCTTTGGACCTAGCACCAGAGCATCTAAGAATAGAAATGTAACCCTTGTTGCACCATCTATCACCCCTAGAAAAAGAATAAATAAAAAGGAACATAAACAATTTTATACAAGAATAAATTGATATTGTCTTGTAAGAAGATAAACAGTTGAAAAGGAATAGAAGAAGCAGTACCTCCACCAGCAATGAAAAAGCAAAAAATAGAGACAATGTTGAAATCTTATTTGATGAAGAAGAGATGGGAGATGAAATGGAATCTTTCAAAATTCATGTGCATGAGAAGAAGAGAGAATAAGGTACATCAAAACCTATGGAGTACTTTCCCAGCTCTCCTCCGGTAAGCGATCGTCCACCTCTAAAAAAAAAGCTTTAGTAAATAATATGATAGAATATGAGGATTTTCTAGCTACTACTAAGTTATTTGATGAAGTTAGTAAAGAGGATAAGGAAATAATTGGAGATGCTTTCGTTCAATACATGATTATTTTTAATTAGAATATGGAAAGTATAAGGAAGAAGGTGATCGATAATGTATGGGAAGCTTTACTACAAAGAAGGCATGAAGCCATAACTGTTGATGAAAAAATCAAATATGATGCCTTGAACATATATGGATCCTCCTTATCTAAGGAAGATGTTGCTACACTATTAGATGAATGTTCTAAGTTGTTTAGGGTCAAAAATAGAGTCATTGTTCTAATTACTAAAGAGAAAGTCACTACTGAAAGATTGAGGCAAGAGACTATTGATACAGTTGGGGAAATGGCAAAGACTTATGGTATGAGAACCAATTATTTGTCTCATAAAGTTCAAGCGCAGAAGCCTGCTAATGTTACAAATATGGTTGGTGATACACATGTTGCTTCAGATACATTTTCTCCTCTGAATGATACAAAGGAAATAACCAGTAAAAACACTAAAGCTCAGCATAAGAATGATATCGGTAACAATCCAAAATAACACCCTGAGGATACCAGAAATAATGGAGAAGAATACAAGAATGAAGATGAAGGAAACACAGATGAAAAGGGTAATAAAGGAAAGGATGATGAAGACAAGGAGGAAGAAAATAAAGAGAAACCATCAGAAAAATCCTTCAGAGAAGAAGAAGAAAAGGAAAAGAAAGAAGAAACAAAGCTTGGAAGAAGTGAATAAGAATTTCCCAAGACCACTGAGCCATAAAATCCATCTAGAGAATCATTTGGTAGTACCCTTAAGGGTCTAATGACAAGGAAAAAAAGGATTGATCTTGTGCTACCACCTCAGTTGATTCAACTTTTGTCACATCTAGGCTATGTGGATCTAAGTAAGATCTCACCCATAGAAAGGATAAACATTTGTGGTACTTTTCTTAATTCCAGAACACAGGAAATTGCACATACCTATCAAATAGGAACTAAATTGGTAAATGAAGCTATTAAGGCTTTGTAGGAGACAGCCCCAATGCCACAATTGATGATTCCTTAGTACCTATTGATAACTTAAAGTTCTTGGTTGATTCTGTCAAATAATATACCTCTAGCCTTAAGATATAGACTAAGAAAGAGGAAAATTGAAGACTTCTAGAGAGCAGGTTACTAGTTCTACAGAATAAATGTGCAATCACACATAGAAAAGTGTTGTAAAGTTTGAAAGAAGTAAAGGATTATGATGAGGAAGCTTAGATACTATTTATATATTGCATGTGGTGGCTTGATGTCACCTGAGGCATTAAAGACTTAATGGACTCAATAGAGTCTCAATTTGTCAATGCCTCTGGAACCTATAGGATTGCAGATGATAGAAATTATAGTGCTTGGACTTCTATTGCAGACTTGCAGAGTAATTTTTTACCCTACAAAGGAAAAAATAAGATTCTATGAGGTGGTTTGGACAACTTGGAGATCTGGTAATGTCTAGACACATTCCTATATCAAGTGCCTTGGTGGATGTAGAGAAAATAGAAAAGATGAATCTTAATCCATCCACTCCAGAAGAAGGAGAAGAGTGCTTAATTCAACTAGAATCATTTCACAAAGCACTTTTCAAAGCAAAGTGGATCTGGGATGATGGAAAACCTACTTGGGAATATATTCTCAAGGAGTTACAAGGTACCCCTAGTTCATGTTAAATGTTTCTTTTTTTCTTACCCTTTATTCTTGATGTCAAAGGGGGAGAATATTATGTGTGGATAAGGTTTTATGTCAAGAAGGATCTATGTAGGGAGAAAGTAATGTTGTAAAGAAATTTTTGGTCGTAGAGAAGTTATGTGCTTTGTATATTTGAAAGGGGGAGTTGAGTTCGCACAATTTTGGTTTGGAGTGTGAAAAAAAATGTTGCTTCATTTTTGGCACATGTTGCCATCAATAAAAGGGGGAGATTATTGGAATAATGAATAAGAATCCCTCTAGTGTATTTTCATTGATACCAACATTGGCTTGTGATAGTTTTTGTCTATCTAGTAAGCAGTGATTTAGGTACTCTAATTTGATAATGTGGTTTGGAATTGTTCATATCATAAGATCAACCTATGCAGTTTCAATATATTAATCAGGACTATTAATTGCAGCTATGGACAATTTTTCAGTAATTTTGGTGGAATAAACAAGTGGTGTACACTTCACAGATGTTTAAAGAGTTCTTTATTAGGTTTAGGTTGACCCTTTTTTATGTCTTGTGCAATTTTTTTTAGTGCTAAAGAAGTGTTGGTTTGAGCCGACAAGATATTTTAAATTGAATATGTTTACGTCTAATTAGGCTGACCTAATTGATGTATGTAGATGTAAGTTAGTATATATATGAAACATTTTTTTAATAAAGATATGTACATATAGACAGAGATGTGTGTATGTGTGTTATGTGAAAATCACCAACAATGATGTGTGATAGTGTGTCATCATGTGAAGTTGTTGGTAGTTGTTGTGAACCTAAAAACTGGTGTAGGATTTTGTTTTTCAAATCTTAATTGGAACTAAACTCAGCACACATAAGGTGTATTTCATTAGTTCATACTTTTGGTAGTATCTGCACTCTTTTGTAATCATCTTAGGTTGTGAGCCTTTCAAGGACAGTGTTTCATGGCAGTGTGCCATATAATATCTTATGACTAGTTATAATATATTGTGAGCTAATCCTCACTATGGTTTTTCCCATTCTAGGTTTTCCATGTAAAAATCCTAGTGTTCATGTGTCATGTGATGTTATGATTCCTTTCATGTTTTTGTTTACAAATGTAGCTAGATATGTTTTAATTATTGAATGGTTAGTAGTTAAATGGTTTAGTAGAATATTGATTCACCCCCCCTCTCAGTATTTTGGGTGTTCAATAGAACACACAACCACCAAACAATGAACCAATAATAAATACTGTAAACACTCAACATGGACCACAAAGAAAAAATAGTGCTCCTAAGCGACAATTCACTCCCTTAGGGGAACCAATGGAGGATGTGTTGGAGAAGTTGATATACTCTAACTTTATCACACTCCCAGATTTCTCAAACTATGAAGTGCCACAAGTCAAACCTCCTAGCTATAGAGAAGATCATTTTTTGTGAATTTCATCGATACAAAGGTCATAACACACAAAAAAAAATTAGACTCAAACATCTAATACAAGATCTTATTGAACAAGGATACATTGATGTCGATCAAAAATTTGGGAATGAAAATCTAAAAATTTACACAATCCCTATGCCTAATCATGGAAAAACAAAAGATTTAGGAAAGGAATCAACATCAAATAACATAAACCATACACATGATACCACAGTGGGACATATTTTTGTTATTCATTCATCACAACATGAGGAATCAGGCATGTATCAAGATACTATTTTAAAACAAAGTCCAAACCCATCAATAGTGTTTAGAAATATTTATTACTATAATGGCATCAAGTATGTATCAAATTATGATATCTCTCCCACATATGACTCAATGATTGGGAATGTTGAAGTTCCAAAGGAGCAAGAAATATCTCTTATTGTGCACCCATCCCTACAAAATGTTGTGAAGATTCTTTTACCGATGATGTATCGTCCACCCAAGAGTCATGTCAAGATGATGCTCTTGAATATAACAGGTTTGGTTTTGAATCAATTCAAGATCAAGAGCTTATATCCCCAAAGTATTATCATAACTTGATGAACATTTTTCAATCCATTAAAAATTCCAAAGATATATCAGACACTACCTATGAGATATTTTCCTGTGAGGGGCATATAGATGTTCTTCATCAAGAACTAGAATCCTTTACTCTTGACATTAGCACACAAGAGCATGTAGTAGTCAAGATTCTTGATTCTTAAAGTGATTGTGCATCATCGACATCTTTTGAATTAGCACCAACATCTTTTGAAGCAATATCAATAGATAAAAATGTCATAGAATTATAGCAAGCAGTTCATATTCCTAAACAGTAGGAACCCATAGCAATATCATGTGTTCACAACAAGTCATGTTTAGTGGCTATGGATTAAAGGATACATTATTAGGGAAAAGGATTAGGTAAAGGATCCTTAAGGGGAAAATATTTTCAACACTGCAACTAGTCATATCATGAATCATCATCCACCTATCATCTCATACACAAATTGGGGCCAATGTTAAAAAATTCCTATCAAAGCAAGGAGTTCATCAAAAAAAATGTAGTAAAGGCAAAAGGACAAAGAAAATACAAATGGATGCCAAATAAAAATAAATAAAATCATCCCAATGATACTTTGTCAATCAAAAAAACTATGGGACACAGTCCAAAACAGAAATATATCCATCAAAAGCATCCTCAAATACAAAATTAGGCTTCTCAAGCAAGGAATTAAGTGTATCTTGTGGTTGGTCCTAATTCCACGAAAACCTTCATTCCCACCCATCATTTCTCATCTTCCAAAGTTTGGAGAGTTGACCAATCCATCTCATATTCCTTCATGCATGACACCATACACTCCATTCATGATATCCAATTCTCACATTGACTGTGTGTTGGCAACTACTCTTCGTCATAAGGATTTTGAAGGCACCCTATTGCAATGTGCACAAATAGAAAAGGTTAATTCCAATATCGATAAGGAAAATCAAAGTTCTTCAAAATTGCATTCAAGTGCTTGTATCTTAGCAAAGCAACTTCTTCAAGAAGGATATCATTGGCATTTCATGATAGTGGCCTCTAAATCAGTACCACCAAGTGGTTCAATATGAGGGTAAATTTCCCAAAAAAATCAAGAAAATAGTAAAAATAAAAATCGTCCTCTAGTGAAAACCACTACAATGGCGCTTTGGGCATGTACTATGATGAAAACTTGGAAAAAATGTGTCATGTGTAGAATCAAGCATCTATATGATCCTTCTCAGATAGAAGTATCTCATCCTTGTCATGATCAATCCAATGTTCCCTCCATCCATCCAATCTAGCTTTATCTAGCTATTCTAGTTTATCTTGATCTTGACAAATATTTGGTGTATACTTCAACTCTACTCATGGAAAAATTTTGATAGGCTCTTTACCATTTTATCTCACAAAGTCCCATTTTCCATATCTAGCATGATAAAACTTTGTTGAACTCTTCGCATATACATTACCTATATTGGTTTGTTCATTGAACTATGAAGCATTGCTAGACACTGGGGAAAGTCCATGTGCTCTTTTTTTGAATAACTATTGATCCATGTCTTATATCTCACAATGTGATATTGACATAATGATCTAGGTATCATTTATCTCAAAATCTCATTGAAAATACCAAAAACATTCATAAAACCTCATCAAAAATATAAAAACACTTACAAAATCAGAAAATCCAAAAACATACAAAATCTTGTACAGTCAAAAATCCAAAAACATCAAAATCCTATAGAGCTAAAATCCAAAAACATTCAAAAAGTTGTAAAGTCAAAATGCAAAATATCCAAAACACATCAAAATCCTTAAACATCTCAGAACATCAAAAATCCAAAAACATTACCTTGTTGAACTATGTTTTCTCTTAGCTTGAATGTAGGCAAGGCCATCATTGATATGCCCCTAAGATACCCTAGGTCGGTCCTTTAGGATTCCATCATAATAAACTAATAATCCATCAAGTGTTCATATCTCATCAATAATAAGTCAAATTCAGTCAAACTACGTGGTCTTTGTGTGTATAGCATAGGAAAGGCTCATCTTTGATAAGCCCTTGGGACCCCTAGGAGAGTCTTTCAGGTTAGGTTCTTGGTCATAACTCAAAAAATCCCAAAACATTTGAAAATTTAGAAAAACTCAAAACATTTAAAAATTTGGAAAACACAAAAACATTAAAAACTTGAAAAACCCTAAACAACCTCAAATAATATGAAAACATAAAGAGTCACATAAACTTTCAAAAAGATAAAAAATAGCCTCAAAACATTTCAAAAACACCAAAAACATTGAAATATTCCAAAAATTCCAAAACCACCCATCCCATTTCACTTGCACCCACAATAAACTTTCATCCATAATAAATCAATCATCACACTCAAACTTTAGTAAAACAAGTAGAAAAACAAGTGTGGAAAGTCATAAAGTGAGAACCTTAAACATAAAAATTAAACTCTTGATCATTATCAAACATTTCAACCAAACCTTATATCAATAGCCTTTCAAACAACCTATCAACTTGCTACCATCCACTAACATGTCCTAGGATGCATCCTTCCTACAATGGGAATTTTATTTTCCAATCACTTTGGATATTTATCCTGAAAACACACCTTTGGAAAGAGATATAGATAACATTGACTATATTTTTGTATCTTGTCTTATGATTTATCTTGTTGACCTATTAAGAGGACCTCTTGATGATGTCTAAACAATTTAGAGAGAAAGGAATGGGGCATTGATCATTATCTTTTGTTTTTTGCACTTGTGGGATGTTCTTGTAAAATAAACTTGGTGCATACTTGGTTTTTTGTGTGTAGGGAGGATGTTTGGAGTAGATTGTTGACTATTGTGTATGCTTTGGTCTAAAATATTTGAAACTTATAAATTGCATTCCAACAAGGTTTTTGTATGTCAAGGTGTTCACAAGGACTATCCTATCTATTTGCAAAGTAAAAGTTCATCGCACTAGATACAACACCATCCTGGTTATAAATACCTTGATGCATCATGTCTATGTGTTATATCAAAAATAAGGAATGACAGAGAGTCCCAATCCCAGAAATGAGAAAATCATCTATCTCATCACCATATGTAATAAAGTATTGAATGATTGTAGGCTTGTCAGACTTATGAATCAATCTTAAAATCAATGGTTAATCCATCTCATTCTTCTATCCATCTTATTCTTCCATATTTACTAACAGTTCTATCCAAGTATCAAATATGTGTGATATATCAAAATATACATGAGGCTACCCATGGCCAATGACTATCTATGCATCATCAAATTTGTCTACATTAGACATCTGAGCTTTCTAGTCCTTAACCTATCTTCAATATTTTTCATGATATCAATCCAAAGTTCAAATTTTTTGTCCAATCTCTCGAGGGGGTAGGGTACTATCTTAATTCCTTTCACTGGGGAAATAGTGGGGCATTCAAAAAATCAATAATTTTTGAATATTTGATCTAAGTAGCAATTTTAATCTGAAAAGTGTCAGTCTTTGAACCAACGTAGAAGGTACCTCACTTCAAAGAGGGACAAAATCTACACTTAAAAATTTCCTAAATGATACTACACACTTGAATTTGGTCACTAACATCGTTTCGTCCTAAATTTCATCCTCTTTTTACCGATTTAATTAAATAAACCTAGTTATTTAATTAAATGTGTCATTTTCATCTATTAACCTAATTGATCTAATTAGGTTAATTCACCCCCTTTCACCTTCATCTCTCATTCTATTTAAATTAAATAAATCAAATTATTTAATTCAAACCCCCTAATGTCTTCTCATTTAATTGAATAATCCTAAATTATTTAATTAAATGTCATTTGCATCCCCCTTTTCATTAAATAAATCAATAATTTAATGAATATCCTCGCATTCCTCATTTTTCACATTAAAATTTAGGTTTAATTACTAAATTTACTAATTTCCCCTCCCATCCACTTTCATAGGGAATATTCCAAAGGAATATTCTCGTATTTGGCTCCAAAAAGGGAATGATTCTTTTCAAACAAACTTTGTAACAAACTTTCAAAGTTTTTACAAAGTGTGTTTGTTTGAATCATTATTATCCCTTGATCTTTCCTTGATCCATGTTTCCCCCTTCATTCAATATTGACCATTGTAGATCAAATCGATCTAAACTATTGATTCTTCATTTGCTCTCCTATAAATACTTCACCATTTGAAGAGAAATGGATCCATCTTTTGATAGCAAAGTTATGTTTTTGAAATTCATACTCACTTGCATCCATATTTAGCATATTTTTAATCACTTTTAGATTAATCTCCATCTATTTTAGTTTAAGCATCCATTAATGGTATCCATGCTATCTTAGTTTACACTCATTTTAACATATTTTGCATCCATGACTTGCATCTTTGAACTTTTTTTCCATTTTTCGTAGCTTGCATCCATTATCATCAAATAATATTAGCATTTAGAACTCATATTTATCATGTTAAACTATTTTTATACCATATTCCATTCATATCTCATTGGTTTCATTGGTTTTCTTAAATAAAATTGATTGAAACAAGCTCATATTATCCAAGGGATTGGGAAAGGGTCACCATTCCACGTCAATGTGACACCACTCTCCCAATGGGATAAGATTTGAGGTCTTAGAATAGGGTTTTTTTAATTTTTCATGTTTATATCATGTTATTTTAATGGCTTCTTAGTTTTGATGATTTTGAATATCTCATTGAGATCATGGGTTATGGGATTAAATAGGCTTTAAATTCATTTGGATCTAGCATATTTAGTTTGTACTATGACTATCACCATATTTTGACACTAGGAGGGATA